>JAFBJU010000130.1:426270-445274 GCA_016785305.1 Colistium nudipinnis
CAAAAAAAAAAAAAAAAAAAACCCAAAACAAAGCTGAGTTTATAAAAAGAAAACAAGCTGCCGCCGAGTCAAATCACACACGAGAAGACGCACATTATCAGAGACAAGAGAAAAACAGCTCGCCCTTTTTTACCCACTGCGCGCACACATATTGATTTTTGGGGGGGGCGAGGGGGGGNNNGGGGGGGGGGGGGGGGGGGGGGGGGGGGGGGCTTTTGTATTATTTTGTGCAACGTTAAAAAAGCGGAAATAACACCCAAATTGTGTAGCACCCTTGAAGTGGCTTTGTGAGGAACCTTCTCGCTGCACATCTCGTCTCACAAGCAACCCCCCCCCCCCCCTTCCGCTCACAGGAGTTCTTCGTCACTCTTTGTTGCACCTTAACACAACGTTGTGTTTGTCTAATAAGGATCTGAGTGGAACGCAGACTGCGAGCACAACAATCCTGCTGCGTTTCGCCACAAATTTGCTTTTTATTTTTTCTTCCCCCCCCCCCACCTTCCTCACGCCTTCTTCTTCTTCTTCTTTTTCTTTAGTAGTGATTTGAGGGATGGGGGGTGGATGTGGATGTGGATTTTTCCTCGTCTTTTGTGCGAATCACAGGGAATGATAACTATAAACATCCTGTATTCATTAAAACCATCTAAAAATAAAAATTTTAGCTAGGAAGAAGGAGGGGGGTGGGGTGCGTTCACTTCCTTGCCGCTCCTCCTTGGCGTATACAAGCGAGCCGTGGTATGCCTGGTGCCGCTCATATTTACATATTTATAAATGCTGGGCTGTACAATGTGACAGGGCCGTGCCAAGAACAACACTTTCATGCTAGTGGGGGGGCCGGAAGCCTCGGGGGGTCGTGGGGGGGGTCACCTCTTTCTCTCCATATGGCCAAAGAGGAAGATACACCACTGTCCCCCAGGCTGGGAACCGCTATTTTAGCCATAGGCCTGTCCACCTTGGACTGAAGATGTTCCTTGTAGTTTTCGCAACTAATGATTCCCCCTTGATAGCTGCCGCATGGGAATCCCAGGGTCAGATTTTCAAGACCTGGCGGGAAAAAATGTAAATAAAAATCTGCAACGTCAAATTTGACGAATGAGAGATGGGGAAAATTGGGAAAAAAATTGTTTTTCGTTATCGCGTGATGCCGTTTCAAAACTGTGAAGTGAGTTGAACAAAATGCGGGGTAGATCCATTTTAAATTACTTATCAATCCTCCAACAAATCTTTGTGAGCTCAAACCCTGATGATCGATAGAAACAGAAGCCTCATTCATTTTCATATCAGGAGAATTGTATTGTGTCACCTGGGCCACACCGAGTCTGACCCAGGAGTCACAGAACACTTTCTGATGCTTTCACTCATTAATATCAGGTGATGGATCAGAGACCACACACACACACACAAACACACACACACACACACGCACACGTATCCTAAGAGATAGTGTCGTGCCATTGTTCCATCCTCTCTCTCATTTATTCCTCCTGTTAAGCATGACACATGTATTAAGATGAGATGGATCCTGGAGCTTTGGGTCCTCGCACCGTATGTTTTACTTCCTCTCCTGTCCCACGTACCACCCCCAATTGCCATCCGTGATCTCACAGCTCACCACACGAGGGCGCCATCACCCTCGTTCGGCCGGGAAACTCTGCTTCACTGCTCTTTTTTGACCTACGCTTCATTTTTTTTTCTCATTATATTCTTTGAGATCATTTTTTTTTACAATCAATAAAATAATGCCGCGGTATTTCCATCCCGTGTGCATGCGCCCTCAAGCAGGGGCGGAATCTTCGATGGTAACAAATGGACTAGCCCTTGAGTTTGTGTGATAAATGAATGCCAGACAGGCTCTCTGTGTCTGCGAGGTGCATCTGCCGCCTGCCCGAATGGGAAATTAAAAGCTGTGAGCGGGAAGTTATGCTAAATCTATAAAGTTGGCCGGGAAACGTCTCCCCCGTTCGCAGCAGCAGTTGTTTGGGGAGAAGGAGCAGCGCGCTTAAATAATAACATTCCAGGTGGCTTAGTTAATGAACAGTGAAAATCAAATATGGGGCCTAATCTGGAGCTCGTTACAGGAAGTTTCTTTACAGGCATGTCAAAGGCAAGACGTGTCCTTGGGGAAACCAGACACTTTTTGAAGCTTCAAAAGAAAAACAAAAAAAAAAAACTTTATTTATTACAGACTCTTTGGCTCTAGAGAATAAAAAATGTCTCGATAACACACGAGCGCGATAACAATTTTTGATGTTTTTCACTTTTTTGTCTCACTTGAGCTAAGCATCTCTATTTTTTTTATGACCACTTTGAACATGAATTATGAAAATGAATCACTGTAAGGAAAATGAAAGGCCCAAATGTATGTAGAGTTATGCTCCGCTGCTCGGAGTCCTCGGTTTCTTACTTACTGTCTTAGCTTGCCATCTAGTGGTGAAAGCAGGTTCTACATGTATTATCCTCTGGTATGGAATAATGATAAAAAAAATCACGGTTAGCACACTCGCCCATGTACATGCATAAGTAGTCATGTATAAATATTATAAATTCAACTAAGAAATCAGATTTACACTTATTTGCTCCAGTGTATCAGTTAACCAATATCCTAAGAATTAAAAAAACGTTTTTTTTATTAATATATTGTAAATATCACTAGCATCCTCTCTATTATAGTATTTGAAAATCCATATGAGAGCCATACGTGAGTGTTGGTTGCGTGTTGATGGTAACTGCACACACACAGACAGCCTGAGTTATTAACTCGCGGCTGAATCTAAAAGATGTTTTATCATGTTATTAGCTCTTTATTTTCCCTCTGCTACACTGGCACTTCCTCTCATTTCAATATCCATTTCCATCCTCGCTCAGAAAGCACAGTTCAAATAAACCCGTGTTTTAATTTGGTTTTGTCAGATTCATAACGCCACTTTAAAAGAACATGACATGCAAATGTGTTCGGCGGTGTTTTATTGCAAAATAATTTTCTAAGAAGAAGTTGCTGAGGGAATGAAAGCATAGGAAGAGGGGGGGCGGGGGGGGGGCAAGTTGCATTATTTAGTGGCCGCTGCTTTGGGACCTAATTACAGTTATGCATTTCTTACTGTGTCACTGAGTCTTAAAACTTTTTATTAGAATTACTCACTTCTCGCTTCTCAACCTCTGTCACACTTCATGTCGCTTTCACTGAGCCAACCGACCTGCCTATAACAAGTGAAACGGCTCCTGTTGTCATTACAATAACAATAACAATAATGTGTTAGCCTCTCGCATCACTTTAGAAATGATTGTCTCTCAGAACAAGCCGTCAGAAAATCTCCCGGCCCACGCTCCCATGTAGGATGCAGAAATAAAATTAGGTGGAGGTAAACAGCAGATTTGCAGATTTTGAAGATGCGGCAATCTAATGAAAGAATCTGCTGACCTTGCTCGTACAGATTATTGTGGCAGAGAGGAGGATGGACAGAATCACAGGAATGTGCAGATTGTGTTGTGTAGGTCATTTCCAACTTTGGACACTTAGCTACTCTGGGGTAAATGTCTTTAATGATGTGGCCTACCTGTTATTGTGTACACCCTGTATGTCCAAATAGTCACATATAATTGAGTATAATAGCTTTAAAACATACTACACGAGAAGGACGGTCCTGGCTGGGAGCTTTTTTTTGTTTTTGACGTTTTTCAACAGTGACGCATTGTCCCACCAAAACCTTTACAACAAATAAATAATCCCAACCCAACTACTGATAACTATGGTTTTTGGGTAATTTGGGTGAAGAGTTTTACATGTAAAGCTGGAAGTCTCAAATATCTTATCCATCCATTTGGCCCCACTGACGGTGCTGAGTGTGCGTTTGTGTGTATTTGTTTGTATATACACGCTGCAGGATGTGGTTTGTTGGGTCCCTGGTGCTAATCTGCCTCTTGTTCTCTCATTGGCCGTAGTGCATCTGTGGGTGGGAGAGGAGGACCAGCCCATGACCCATGACCCCGCGCTGACCCACGACTCCAACCACCTCAACAGCGACCTTATCCACCCTAACAACCATAACCTTGGCGACCCCGATGGGATGGACGCCCACGCTGTAAACAAAGACTAATGGCCCCACACTGGAGCAAGGCAGGATGATGATGATGATGAGGATGATGATGGGGATGAAGGCAGTGATGAGGAGGATGAGAAGGAGGAGGGTAAATGAAGGAATACACTATAACAAAAGACTTTATTTAAGATGAAAAAAAAAACATAACACATACTACCGTCAGAGTCACGTGAAGGTGAGAACTATATGAAGGAGAGTTTTGGGCCGGATTTACATGATGGACCTAAAGGCTTTTAAAAGTGTTTCTTGGACACTGAACAAAGTGACTGAACAACCTTTTCCTGTTTTGTCTCCTGTGGTCTGAATGCCCATTGTCTTTGTTGTCTTATCTCTCTTTTCTTTTCTTTTTCTTTTTTTTTGGATGAAACTACCTTTCTGATTAGCTACTTCTTGTAACTGCCCCCCACAGTTTCCTGACACATTCCTTGAGTTAGTAAAAATATGTCTCCCCTTTTTTTTTATTTTATTTAATGTTTATTTTTTTTTAGTTAGGACTGAAGTGTTGTGCTTAATCAAATAGGCTTTTCCAAGACCTTTCACTCCTGTTAAATGAAGACAAGTCCGCGGACCGTCGTTATATTGTACTGGAATGTATTCTACTGTAGAATAGAAACTCAATGTTACTGGACTGTTGACGGAGACCAAGCACATTTCCTGTCAGACCAGCCACTTTCGGGGCTCTCCTATCAGCTGTCATAGAGTCGCTCTTTACGTCCCATGGCCATGCATCACCGCCATTAATGGTTAAACGAAGGACAGGGCACCGTCGTGTGACAATCTATTATACAAGTTTGTTTCCAGAGATGATATGCCATTGCTGGTAGAAAAAGAAAAATTCACATTTAGCTGATTTTTTTTGGGATGATGATGATGATGATGATGATGATGATGATGGTGGTGCTAATGGTAATTGTGAAGAAGAATTGAATATTCAGACTTCCCTTAATGTACTTACGATACTAAATCCCCTCTCCATAACCAGGCCAGTAGAGGCCTTCACCCTGCCATACGGCTTTCTTTGTCTATTTTTCTTGTTCTGTATCATTCATCGCAGCAGCCATAGATGCTTAATGTACATAGAGAGATATACAGTAGTGTAAAAAAAAAAGAAAAAAAAAAAAGTGAAAACAAAAGTTTTAAAAGATTGGTGACCGGGAAAAAGGCAAACGAGTGACGGTAGTTTGCACAGCCACGTTCTCCAAAGGTCGGCATCCTTCTAGAGTTTGACAGAGAACATTTTAAAAGAGAGAGAGAGAGAAAATATCTGATAAAAAAAAAGAAAAGAAAAGGGTGGGGGAACTGTTTCTTTCTTTATCACCCTCCAAACCTTTGGCCTCATCTCTCATGTCTAACCCTGGAGAACTCTAGTGTTGCAGATGTTTGTAAGATACTGCCACCTTTCATTGTTGCACAGTGTTAATGACTACTGAAAAATGGTTTGATGTATTTACTTTAAGATGAGTAAAAAAAAAAAGAAAAAAAACAACAAAAAACTGGGGAAAAAAGACATATTGTGTATAGCCTTAGATACAAGTCATCTGTTATTGCTTCTACAAAAAAAAGCTCTGTAGCTGTGCTAGAATGTAGGATGTAGGGTTGATTTTAATTTTTAATTTTATATGTACTGTACATTAATGCCTTCTCCATTTACTGATTAAAAAAAAAAAAAAAAAAAAGGAAAAAAGAAAAAGAGGAAAAAGATGACAATCGTCTCCTGTGCTGCAAAACATATTTGCCTCCCCCCATATATACAGGATCCATTATGAATAGAGGGACTCTATCCTTTCTTATTTCCTTCATTTGTTTTGGTTCTCAGAAGTATTTGGCACTGTGATAGTATTATAAATCCAACCTATACAGTGTAAATCTAGATAACTAACTAAACTGAAGGTGTGTGTTTGTGTGTCCCCTTGGCTTTGTGAAATGTTTCTACGTCATTTTTTTGTGAACCCAGAGAAAAATTCTAAGTCGGTATATACAGTCCAAATATAATACTTCCTATTTTTTTTTTGGTTTGTTTTTTTTGGAAGTTTGACCAACCCCTATACCTGTGTGTGGCTTTGACAAATTGTTAACCAGATTTCTTTTGTATGCAAATCCCCTGTTGACCTGCAGCATAGGCCCATTCCTGCAAAAGCAGCAGCAGCAGCATGATTCAGTGCTAAAAAAAAATTCCAACTCACAGAAATTTTAGCTGCAGAAAAGCCTTGTTGTTTTGTTTTTTTTGTTGTTTTTTTTTTTTTATCTTCTGTTTCATTTGATTCATGTAGATTACAAATAACCATTCTTTCAGTCTTTTTTTTTTCAGTATACCAGGAAAAGAGGGGATTTCAAAATATAATAATTCGAGTGAGACCTATGGAAAAAGCGAGAAGCAGTGGTTGTAGAGGGGAAAAAAACAACAAAAAAACGTAACAGGGTGTTTGAAGGGAGGAAATCTGGAAAATGGGGTCTGAGGGAACCAATCAGACTCGTCCCGCTGGAGGCACTGACCAATGGCTTTGACCTCTGACCCCAGGGGTGAAAAGATGAGAGATTGACGGCGAGAGTCTGGCTTGGACTCTCTCCTCCTCTGAACCAGCTATAATGAGCATTCCACTCCACATATTATGTACAAAAAAAAAAAAAAACTGTCTTGTGAGCTGAACACTCTTTATGTTTTGCTGTATCCTCATGGCAGATGCTTCGTTTTGTAACTACTGAACTGTACTTATAATAAAAATAAAATGTATTCAAACAAAACAAAAAACGACGCGTTGTCACAGAGCCATGAATTGTTTTGTGTTTTTTTTTTTGTGTTTTTTTTTTTTTTTTTTTTTATCAAGGGAGGTGAGCCGCCGCGTGGGAGTGTCACCGTGCGATGAGATGAGTGTGGTCCATCACTTCCAATGTGAGTTATTACCTCTGCGTCAGTTTGTGGTGCGAAACTTCATGGAGTGTGATCACGATGATGTCGAATGTACACAACCAAATTATTGTCTGCACCACTTTGTCTCACTAAGGTGCTGGCGAAGTCGCTGTGGCGGCGCGGCGCCCAGATGACGGGAGAGAGGGACGCCAGCGCGCTCGGAAAGCGTCGCATATGGAAGCATGGAGTCAAGGGAAGACTTGGAAATGTTCAATTACAGCAAATCACCTGTAGATTTGATTTTTCACACCTCTTTGCCTTCCACCCGGTGTCTTTGTTTACCCGATAAGTCTTTCACTGTCACTGGCTCTCTCCACTTTTTGTCAGGCTAAAAATGAACGTTTTTTTTTCTTACTTGCTTTATGTTAAATATACAATATATTACTTGTTTTATATTTTTATCATTTTGTCTGGTATTTTCACCCATTGCATATATGTATAACTCTTGTATGACCACTGCATATTTGTTGGAACCTTGTGCATAGCTTTGCAATACATGGCTCGTACAAGCGAAGCGCTTGTTACCCTAACTTTACACACTTTTTACATTTCTGTATTCCTCATCAGGTGATGATGGGTGATGATAATCAAGACTACAATATCTAGGCACGTGCAGTTTAGGTAGTACATTCATTTCGCTTTTTGCTTTTTAGACTCTGGAGTCACGGATTGGCCGTTGGCCTTGAACGCTGTTGGTCGGGGTCAATGTCAGAGGTCAAGAGCTCCATTAGAGGCCTAAGAATCGAATTAGAATGAAAGTAATAGTGTGTTTGTGAGAGGGCTACGTACATATAAATGGTTATAGCTGTTTGTCTATCATAACAGTGAAAGTGACCCCCCCCCCCCCCTGCTGCCGCCGTCATGTGTAACTATCATAACAGTGAAAGTGCCCCCCCCCCCCCCCTGCTGCCGCCGTCATGTGTAACACTAGCCGCGCCAATGGAACCTGTGTTTGTGTTAGACTATCGCCAGGACCCCCAAAGGCTGCCGGGCCACTGGGAGGTGACCTAGGTCAATGCCTGACTAATTTTTCAACGGATCAGCTGCACTGCACCAGATGTGTGCGTGTGTGTGTGAGCTTGTGTGCTTGTGAGTCTGAGCTTTTGTGTGTGTGTGTGTGTGTGTGTAGGTGTGTGTGTGTGTGTATGTAGATATATAAACCAGTCAATCTGGATGTGGATGTGGAACGGAGCAGTATAGTACTTGTTTTGCATGTGTGTGTGTGTGTGTGTGTGTGTTTACTTTGCCCATGTGTGTGTTTTGAGAGCACATGTGTATTTATGATGGGCCTGCATCATAGATGAGAGTGTGTGTGTGTGTGTGTGTGTGTGTGCATATATATATATATATTGAGTAGGTGTGTGTCTGTATCACACACATGCGTCTGGTTAAAGAACACATTAGGTCATCTTTCATTCCATCCGGCCTCTGCTGTTCATGTGTGTGTGTGTGTATGTGAACGCTGTGTGTGTGTGTGTGTGTGTGTGTGTGCACACGCTGTGTGTGTGTGTGTGTTTGTTGCTGTTTGTTGCTTAGCTGAGTAGTCTCAACATTTGAAACGAGCCCTTTCACAGATTGATGAACACCACTCTCTGCCCTTCATTTAACTTCCTCGCTCATCATTTGCTCTTTCTCTCTCTCTCTCTCTCTCTCTCTCTCTCTCTCTCTCTCTCTCTCTCTTTCTTTCTCCCTCTCTCTCTCTCTCTCTCTCACCAGGATCCATTTCCCCTGGTTTCCCCTCCATGGCATGTTGTGCAGCCATGTGTGGAAGCACATGTTTTTGCATGCATGCCAGCCTGTTTCATAATTGTCTGTGTGTGTCTGCGTGCGCGGGCGTGCGTGCGTCCACGTGCGGATCGATGTGTTTCAGATGACGCTCTTGACGCGGTTGCAGCTTCTTTGCGTTTGGTTGGTCGTCAGGCAGATGGTGACCTGCGGATGAACCCATCACGCCGCTCATTTGTTCAGCTCCCTCTAATTTTCCCTCCTCCTTTACATTAGAGTGGCTTCACAGGGCCTCGCTGTGTAGTTTTGCGGAGGGACCACTAGAGGTCAGAGTAGACCAGGTTTTGGTGCAGAGCCGGTGGCGGGACCGCGGAGCACGGTGCATGTTGCAATGCAGAGATGAAACACTGAATATGGCTGGATTTTGGCAATTTTGTGTTGTTTAAATCGCACAACTCTCATGCCAACAGAAAGAAAAATGATCATTGATGCCACGGGGAGATTTTTATTTGTGAAAGTTTGTGGATGCAACTTCTCAACACAAAAATGTGAGATTTCTCTTTTTAGTGGTAGTGGCTACTGGTCTCTGAACTCTGGTCCAGATTTGTCTGCAGTCCGAATGTAAGATTATTCGACAACATACGAATGTGTTTATTACAGTGTTATTATGAATGTTAATGTTGTGTGGCTGAAACACTGGGTTCGTTAAAAACAATTTGAATCCATCTTTCCATCGTTTTTTATTGTGAGACATCTGGCCCAGACTTTGTCGCACACCTCGGCGAGTTCAAAACTGTTGCCTTGGGCTTGTGTGAGAATATACGGTCAGCATTTCGCAACAGTCTCCAACGTTTCTTAAAAAACCAGAGCGTAAATAAATCTGTTGGGATGATCAATAAAGGAAAGACAACAGAGTGGCGGCCCTGATTTTAAGCAGATCGCAGACTAACAAACGCTAATATGACAGCTTGTCCCCTCGTTCTCATGCATCCTTCTGGTTTTTGCTCAGCATCTGTGCGTATGTGGAGGGGTGTGCGTGAGTGCGTGTGTGTGTGTGTAAGGTCTGCACCTCGTGCAGGGCGAGTGTCCTATGGCCTCCGTCGCTCTCTCTCTCTCTCTCTCTCTCTCTCGCGCTCCCCGGCTCTTATGAATCGATGATCATGTGGTGTAAGGGAGATAGATGGCCCCCAGCTCCATCTTGTCTCCTCTAATTGTAAAATATTAGTTACATTAGACTCTGGCCCATGATTAATGGAACTTATTTGGAAGGTGGACTCTCACTCACACATACACACACATGCTTTCTCGCTCGCTCTCTCTCTCTCTCTCTCTCTCTCAGTCACCGTTGGTCTCCAAAGTGTCTTCCTGAAAGAATTGAGTGATTTCGCTTAAAGCAGACAAATAGGCTTCCCCCCTGCTAAAGAAAGTGAAGGCCGAAAGAAAAGAAAAGAAAAAAAAAAAAAGTCCGGAACGAGAGAGGAGGACAAGGAGAGGAAATAAGGATGGGAGATTTGAAAAGAAAAAAAAAGAAAAAAGGAAAGAGGCCAGAGCTTATGAGGGGGGATAAATAACAGCTCTAAAGGGAGAGGTCTTAAAAAAGTTGTGGTGGTCGGATCTAAAGGGATTTCAGCTCCTGGCTCGATCATTTCAGAGTTAGATTATTTTGCATGCAGGATCACATTTGCACAAATGCAAAACACGATCAAGTCCTGATCGCGTTTACAGGCTGAGCTCTGTGGACAAAAAAGACATATTCTTGTCTAATGCGGAGGTTACCTGCCTCGCAAAAAAAAAAAAAAAAAAAATGCCTCTGAAGTGGAGTTGATAAGTTACATAAAAAAAAGATTTGTGCTTTTATGATACAGTGGAGTGTTTCCACATACACACACACACACACACTATAGCAGTTAATGTAACAGCAGCTGGCTACACAAATCCATCATAGACCAGATTGTTTCATTTCAGTTTGACCTTCCAAGGATAGAGAGTCAGAATTGGGACACAGTTTGAAAACGTATTTTTACATTATTATTATTATTATTATTATTATTATTATTATTATTATTATTATTATTATTATTATTATTATTATTATTATTATTATTATTAATATTATTAATAATATTAATAATAATAATAATTAATTAATATTATGTTTTGTCTTAATTCGGCCACAGTGCATTTGGGCAAGTTTTTTTCTTCCTGATTCTCTTTCATGTCAGGACATAGCTGATTCAGACTAGTGGCTAACAGTGGCGTTGTAGGCTATATAGTTTTGGGTTCTTACCTTTTAATATGAAGAGTTATATTTGGAAATGGAGCTATGACTACGATCAAACAGCCAACGTTTTACTTTGGTACATTTTTGGCAAAGTTGAATGTTCCTCTGAGTCCTTATAGCATTTGGTTCGGTTAATTCAGTTTGATACCGGCAAAATTCCAGATCAGCAATCATACCTAATCTTCTATGGCCTTCCCAGTGGCACAAACAGAAAATGCGGATTGTCGGTCTCTGTGCCTGTGTTGTGTTTTCTGTTTCCCTAACTTTGAGCTGTTATCGCTGTGTGCTGAGGTCAGAGGAAGTTCATGATGATGAATGCAGCAGAGCAGCCGATGCTCTTTGTGTCAGAGTGTGAGTGAGAGGCAGGTGGCCGACATATCTATCAACCCCCACGCCCAACAGCCCCCCCTTTTTCTTTCTCTGTCGTTATTGCTGAGAAACACTGATGGCACGCACACACGCACGCACACACACACACACGTATCCATCATCTGTACACAGTGACAGGTCAGCAGCAGATTGTGGTTCATCAGGGACTCCAAGGAAACGTGGGGCAAAGTTTAGGCCTCTTACACAACACACATATCCAACACATGCACAACATGTGACAGGAATAGCGAGTGTGAAGTAATGGCCGACTGAGTGAGTGAGCAAATGGACGGACAGGACTGCACAGTGTGCTTTCCGAGATTGGCTTCTTCTTCTTCTTTGGTTCCGTTATAGTAGAAATGAGTTTGGCAGGTTTTCTTTATTTCCTGCAAACATAGTGAGTGAATGAATGAAAAGGAGGGTGAGAAGCAGGGAATGACAAGGTGTGTGTGTGTGTGTGTGTGTGAAAAGACAGGATAGAAGTGAAAATGGAACAACAGATGAAGACAGAGAGGAAGAAGCAGCTATTTTGGGGTTCTTATTAACAGGTCCTTCTGGTGCAGCAATTAATAATCTAGTTCAGTATTTAACATGGGACCTGGTCCCCGGTGGGGACGTTTTAACTGGCTTTGATGCTGAAAGAGCTCCTTCCCCTCCATCACCCCCCACCCCCCTCCTTCCTCTCCTCTCCTTAAGTGCCTCCCTTGGTGTTATTTGTGTGTTGGTTTTCTTTAGTTAAGCTCAGAAACAGACCAAATTGTTATTCCCCAAACTTCAGGCCAATTTTCCTTCAACACGCCAGCTCGTTGGGGGAAATGCTCTTAATTCTTCAGAGGAAGTCGAGAGAAGGATAAATTCCCTTCAGGCTGTTTGAAGTAATGTAAATGTATTTATTTTGGGAAAAGGGGTGGGGGCTGGTTAAATTAGACCCCCCCCCCTTTCAATCAGTGCAGTGCCAGTCGTTAACACAAAACCCCAAATTATATTTCCAGTCCTTTGCTGGACAGATGACAGGCTGCTTATTTTTTATTTTCTTTACACTTCACCTTGGATGATTGTGGGATTGTGGCCAGAAAGCCTTTTTTCTTTTTGGTAGTTTATCTGTCGATAATTTTGGGGTCGGACTTTTGTCAGTCATGTGATTTTGCATTGGTGTCAATCAGATGAGCATTTTTTATTGGATCACCTGTATTACACGTGCTAATTAGTCAATTGAGAGCTAATTAAGTGTTTAACAGGCAGAATGGTGCTTGTACTTTTGTACATAGTCAGATTGCAATAAAAAGGAAATTAAAGTAAAGAAATTAATTCACATTTGAAAAGAAACAGATTTTTAATGTATTTCATTCCTGCATTTACTTCCCTTTCCTGTTATTTAGTCAAATATAATTTGTAAATGTATAACTGCCCCAAACATTTGTATGGCGCAATAAAATATAAGATGCCTTTTTCCATTTCCATTGGCCCTTTCCTAAACCAATAACAATTATATATCCTTTATATAAAAAAAATCTAATTAACTTTGGTGCTGTTACAAAGTTTGATTATGTGAGTAAGTTAACCTTGGCACATACAGACAGACTGAGAAATATCTAAGTGGCAGGAATACAACAGGATATAGGATTTAAAAGCGTTCATGCTTAAGCTCCACCCACTTGTGGTATAAAGCTATTTTCGTGAAATATACAACACAACAACACGCACAGCCACATATAGTGTATGCATTCAGCTCAGTGGACAGATGGTTTAGCACATTTAATTGCTCACACCTCCTGTGTGTGTCTCTTCTCAATGCACTACTATACCTGATGTCAAAGCACTTTGTGAAAAGACTTTGTTGTTTGTGTGTGCGTTTGTGTGTAGGTCCTAATGTGGTAATTTGCTTTGGATAGAAAGTAAACGTGGCGACGTCCCTGAATAGCACAAGGTCCAACCCTGACACTTTGATTTTATTTTGAAGTTACACAACGCATGTATGAATTGATGTATTTTTGTGTGTATTTTTGTGCAGAACCTGTTGGTTTGAATGACCCACCTGTACTGACACACAAATAAACACTCTCCTCTACTCGGGGACGATAAATTGATCACGTGTCTGCAGGTCTCTTCCCTCCAACACACACACACACACACACACAGAGTGTGCGCAACGACACATCCAACAAATACACACTGCAGAGGCACTGGCACCCAAATTGAAACATATGAAGGACTGTTTTTTTGAATACACCACAGGAACACAATGCCACCCCCACAAACACGCACCCGCACACATTCGGGGGGGACATAAAGACGAGAAACAGCGTGTTGGCGTCCAACCAAAAGCAGCCGTCCTTAAATGCCATTTGATGCCAACACTGCCATCTGTTGCACTCCTAAGATAGCTCTTCTCACAAGACGCAAGCCAGACAACACTTTTCCCAAGATTCATGGCGTATTCTCCACTTATGGCCACAAACCATTCGCCGTAAGAGCAGTTTGGGTAAGTTATGACTTCCATGCAATAACCACTTTCTCTCACGTGCTTCCTGTCACAGCAAATCACAAACACAAAGCCGAGAAATATTTTTTGATTTTTTCTGGTTATCCGTATCCACCCTGGGTGAGTTAGATTGTATGTGCGTGTGTGTGTGCGTGTGTGCGTGCCTGTGTGCGTGTTTGAGGGTAGAAAGGATAATTACAGTGGGCTTGAGGGGCGAGTGGTGGTGGAGAAGTGCATGTGTGACAGGTGAAACATGGGCAATGCGGTGTCACACGCACACACACACACAAACAGACACACACACAAACACGCAATCCTTTCCTCTTGCACCCCCCCACTTCCTCTCCCGCTTTTCCTCTGATCTCCACGTCGAGGGCCTTAGGGGGTTAATTAACAGGCTTAGATAATACCACCCTAATGAAAACAAGACCACTGTTTCTCCCCTCTCTTCCTGTTTGTCTCCTGCTCTTTTCCTCCCTGTCTTTATTCCTCCATCTATGTATCCCGCTCTCTTACAGGCTTTTAGCATAGGCAAACCCCACCCAGAGTCTGGAAACAAAAAGGACAAATGACTTTAATAAAGCAAAGTAAAAATGCAATACACGGATTGCACTGATATTACTGGTGGTGCAAATTTAAGTGGGACAAAATAATCTGAAATTGGGGCGGTTGCGGGAAATGAAAGAGTCAAGAGTGCCATGTGATCAATGATACTTCTGATAACTTTACTCATATGGCACTTCTAAAAACAGAGTTTACAAATGAAAATGTGTCCATTGAAGGAGAAAAAAAAAAAAGGTCACTTGACAGAACGTTGGTTAATGTGTTGCTGCCAGGCAACGTAAGCTAAGCTGCTTTGGTGAGTGCCACAGACCAGAGGACAGGGATTAATGATGGCAAGTTGGGCCCCTTCACAGTGGCTGGACATGTGGATTCTTAAATGACTGTGAGTGTGTGTTTGTGCTCTAAAGAAATAACGAAAGAGACAGACTCTCTTTAATTTTTAATCCATAACAAAGCATAGCCTGTGAGTCTCCAAGTTGCTCTGCAGAAGTCAATTTCAATCTCCGCGCTAACTCAAGTTTGAACACCCTATCCAAACTTCTTTTCTAGCCATGGAATCCAAATCACCGTTTTTCTCTCCCCCGCTGTTCTTTATGTAAACGTCTCCCCAGAGATAACACCAGGCTTGATTTGGATTTATTTAGTCCATGGAGAAAATAGTAAGTGTGCAGGCAGAGGAGAGAAAGAAAGAAACAAAAAAAGTTGGGGGGCATAACTCACTCTCCCTAAGTGTAAAATGGGATGAGATACTCTGCCTCTCGGACTTAACGTAATGTAAGAGAGTGTGAAATTAAACTGCACACGAATAAAAGGGACCCTTCATTGTGTGCCGCCCACTGGCTTATCTGGAAATTCAGACAACTGGAACATCCAAAGCCTCCAAACTTGTAGCAATCTCCTTTGTCTGGCTCCGAAGCAAACAATGTAATATCAGAAAGCCGGAGAGGCTCCAAAGCCTGTGTCAGATTGCCAAACACAAAGTAGATGCTTCCCAGCATCCTGCCATGGATCCGTGTGTGTGTGTATGTGTGTGCGTCTGTATGTGTGTCCATCTTCATACAGTTTAAGTACACTGCGTGCATACTTTCTTTAACCCCATGTGTGTACACCAGTGAGTACTTAGAATTGAATGTTTCCGTTTAATTCCTGCTCCTTTTACCTCTTTATATTTCCCGCACCTAGCCTTGTGCCTCTCTTTAACTCCCCGTGTTAATTTGATTTAGAGCATCTCAAATTGAACAAGAAAAAAAGTGCATTTCCTGAAGAAATTGCTGTGTGAATGCTGAGCAGCTGATAGCTGCTCTGCTAAAACGCCTGAAGTCTCTGCTGAATAAACAGAAAAGCAGCTGAAAACAGGTGAATGAGAAATTAGTAAAAAGGCTGCAAGACAAATGAAAAGATGAAAACTACATAATCTATGTTGAACTTGAGGAACAGTAGAATTCTGACCTGGGATAATTGAATACTTTGAAAGTTATTGCTTACAGAAAATCCTGTTGACAGTTGAAGTCTGCATCCAATAACTGCTAAAACCGTGTAAATTATTATTGGAAGCTGAAGCCTGAAGGTAATGGTACAAACAAGGAAGATGTGAGTGTGGAGAAAATAATTGCATTAAAACTATACTATAACAATGATGTGTCCCATGTGTCCTCCATTTTTGTTCAAAGAGTATGTAACATAACTTGACCATAACCATAAAAACAGGTAAAACCTTGTCAAATGTAGTCCAAAACGATGCCAAAAATGCAAAAACAATGCATGACGCGAAAAAAATTGTGAATAAAGTGAAAACTTCATAGTATATCATATCGTCCAAAATTTGACAAATCACACCTTACGTTTTCCGTAAAAGTTGAAAAAGTCTTAAATGTCAAAAACACTTGAAACTTGAACAGTAGCATAGGCAGTGCTTAAAAATAGGGTAGACGCGAAAATAAAGTGAAAAAAGTGAAAACTTCATAGTATAGCATGTCGTCAAAAGTTGAAGAGTTTGAGAAAATACGCCTTAAGATATAGTCTTATGTCAAGACAAAGAGTCAAAAAAGTCAAAAAATTCAAAACTCTCGAAACTCGCACAGTAGCATCCGCAGGGCTTAAAAATAGGGTAGACGCGAAAATAAAGTTAAAAAAGTGAAAACTTCTTAGTACAGCACGTTGTCAAAAGTTGAAGAATTTGAGAAAAAATGCCTTACTATAGCCTTATGTCAGGCCTAAAAGTCAAAAATTTCAAAACTTTCAAAACTCGTACAGTTGCATCGGCAGGGCTTAAAAATAGGGTAGACGCAAAAAAACAAGTAAAAAAGTGAAAACTTCATAGTATAGCATGTTGTCAAAAGTTGAAGAATTTGAGAAAAAACGGCTTACTATAGCCTTATGTCAGGCCAAAAAGTCGAAAAAGTCAAAAAATTCAAACCACTCGAAACTCGCACAGTAGAATCCGCAGGGCTTAAAAATAGGGTAGACGCGAAAATCACGTGAAAAAAGTGAAAACTTCATAGTATAGCATGTCGACAAAAGTTGAAGAATTTGAGAAAAAACGACTTACTATAGCCTTATGTCAGGCCAAAAAGTCAAAAAAGTCAAAAAATTAAAAACACTCGAAACTCGCACAGTAGCATCCGCAGGGCTTAAAAATAGGGTAGACGCGAAAATAAAGTTAAAAAAGTGAAAACTTCATAGTACAGGATGTTGTCAAAAGTTGAAGAATTTGAGAAAAAATGCCTGACTATAGCCTTATGTCAGGCATAAAAGTCAAAAATTTCAAAACACTCAAAACTCACACAGTAGCATCGGCAGGGCTTAAAAATAGGGTAGACGCAAAAAACAAGTAAAAAAGTGAAAACTTCATAGTATAACATGTTGTCAAAAGTTGAAGGATTTGAGAAATAAGCCTTACTATAGCCTTATGTCAGGCCAAAAAAGTCCAAAAATTCAAAACACTCGAAACTCGCACAGTAGAATCCGCATGCCTTAAAAATAGGGAAGGCGCGAAAATCAGGTGAAAAAAGTGAAAACTTCATAGTATAACATGTCGTCAAAAGTTGAAGAGTTTGAGAAAAAAATCGCCTTACTATAGCCTTATGTCAGGCCAAAAAGTCAAAAAAGTCAAAAAATTCAAAACACTCGAAACTAGCACAGTAGCATCGGAAGGGCTTAAAAAAAGGGTAGACGCAAAAATCAAGTAAAAAAGTGAAAACTTCATAGTATAGCATGTTGTCAAAAGTTGAAGAATTTGAGAAAAAATGCCTTACTATAGCCTTATGTACGGCCAAAAAGTCACAAAAGTCAAAAATTTCAAAACACTCGAAACTCGCACAGTAGCATCGGCAGGGCTTAAAAATAGGGTAGACGCGAAAATCATGTGAAAAAAGTGAAAACTTCATAGTACAGTATGTCGTCAAAAGTTGAAGAATTTGAGAAATAAGCCTTACTATAGCCTTATGTCAGGCCAAAAAGTCAAAAAAGTCAAAAAATTCAAAACACTCGAAACTCGCACAGTAGAATCCGCATTCCTTAAAAATAGGGTAGACGCAAAAAACAAGTAAAAAAGTGAAAACTTCATACTATAGCATGTCGTCAAAAGTTGAAGAATTTGAGAAATAAGCCTTACTATAGCCTTATGTACGGACAAAAAGTCAAAAAAGTCAAAAAATTCAAAACTCTCGAAACTCGCACAGTATTAACCGCAGGGCTTAAAAATAGGGTAGACGCGAAAATCACGTGAAAAAAGTGAAAACTTCATAGTACAGGATGTTGTCAAAAGTTGAAGAATTTGAGAAAAAACGGCTTACTATAGCCTTATGTCAGGCCAAAAAGTCAAAATACTCAAAACACTCGAAACCCGCACAGTAGAATCCGCAGGCCTTAAAAATAGGGAAGACGCGAAAATCACGTGAAAAAAGTGAAAACTTCATAGTATAGCATGTCGTCAAAAGTTGAAGAATTTGAGAAAAAACGGCTTACTATAGCCTTATGTCAGGCCAAAAAGTCGAAAAAGTCAAAAAATTCAAAACACTCGAAACTCGCACAGTAGCATCCGCAGGGCTTAAAAATAGGGTAGACGCGAAAATAAAGTTAAAAAAGTGAAAACTTCATAGTACAGCATGTTGTCAAAAGTTCAAGAATTTGAGAAATAAGCCTTACTACAGCCTTATGTACGGCCAAAAAGTCAAAAAAGTCAAAAAATTCAAAACACTCGAAATTCGCACAGTATTATCCGCAGGGCTTAAAAATAGGGTAGACGCGAAAATCACGTGAAAAAAGTGAAAACTTCATAGTACAGTATGTTGTCAAAAGTTAAAGAATTTGAGAAAAAATGCCTTACTATAGCCTTATGTCAGGCCAAAAAGTCAAAAATTTCAAAACTCTCGAAACTCGCACAGTAGCATCGGCAGGGCTTAAAAATAGGGTAGACGCAAAAATAAAGTAAAAAAGCAAAACTTCATAGTATAGCATGTCGTCAAAAGTTGAAGAATTTGAGAAAAAAATCACCTTACGCCTTATGTCAGGCCAAAAAGTCAAAAAAGTCAAAACACTCGAAACTCGCACAGTAGAATCCGCAGGGCTTAAAAATAG
>JAFBJU010000131.1:0-74916 GCA_016785305.1 Colistium nudipinnis
TTTCAAAACACTCGAAACTCGCACAGTAACATCGGCAGGGCTTAAAAATAAGTTGGATGCAAAATGAAGTGAAAAAAGTGAAAACATCATAGTATAGCATGTCGTCAAAAAATCCAAATATTTGATAAAAAATGCCTTACTATAGCCTTATGTCGGCCAAAAAGTCAAACATTTCAAAACACTCGAAACTCGAACAGGAGGATCCCTAGTGCCTAAAAATAGGTTAGATGCGAAAATAAGGTGGAAAAAAATGAAAAATACATCGTATAGCATGTCGTCAAAAATTCAAAATATTTGAAATAAAATGCCTTACTATAGCCTTATGTCGGCCAAAAAGTCAAACATTTCAAAACATTTGAAACTTGCACAGGAGGATCGTTACGGCTTAAAAATAGGGTAGATGCGAAAATGAAGTGAAAAAGATGAAAATTACGTAGTATAGCATGTCGTCAAAAAATTGACCAAGAACTTCTTACTATAGCCTTATATCGGCCCAAAAGACAAAAAATTCAAAACACTCGAAACTAGCACAGCAACAACCTAAAAATAGGGTCTACACGAAAATTAAGTGGAAAAAAGTGAAAACGACATATTGTAGCATGTCGTCAAAACTTTTACTTTTCAAAAATTTGACCAAGAACTTCTTACTATAACCTTATGTAGGCCAAAAAGTCAAAAAATTGAAAACACTCGAAACTTGCACAGGTGGATTGCTAGGGCCTAAAAATAGGGTAGACAGGAAAATAAATTGAAAAAGGGAAAATTACGTAGTATAGCATGTCATCAAAAATTCAGAAAATGTACCAAAAATACGCCTTACTATAGCCTTATGTCTGCCAAAAAGTAAAAATTTCAAAACACTCGAAACTCACACAGTAACATCAGCGGGCCCTTAAAAATAGGGTAGATGCGAAAATTAAGTGAAAAAAAAAATGAAAACTACGTAGTATAGCATGTTGTCAAAAATTCTAAATATTTGACAAAAAACTTCTTACTATAGCCTTATGTTGCTCAAAGATGTCGAAAAAGTAAAACATTTCATAAATAATTTAAACATGATGCATAGGAATGTCAGCACAAGTATGGTAGAGGTTGAAAAAGTTAAAAACATCATAGTATAGCATATTTTCCATAATTTGACATACTGTAAATCACCTTACTATAGCCCTATGTTATGAAAAACGTCATTGGATAGCATGTCTTCAAAAAAGTCAACATTTATGAAACCACTTGAAACATGCGTAGCAACGTCGGAACTGCGGAAACATACCTTACTATATAGTATATATACTAAAATGTCAAAGAGTAAAAAAAAAACTTGCACTAAACTAGGTGGTCCAAAATGTGATTATAAAAATGCCAGGGATCTTACCATTCCTGTTTAGTCATAATTCATTCTGGTAAAATGTGTGCATAATTTAACTACGGTTATATCATTTTCATCCCAGTCTAATTTTCCTCCCAAACTCCTCCTCTTCCACAGGACTTAAGGAGAGCCCACGGATGCCTTTAGCAGAATCTGACGAACTGACAGAGATCATGGATGAAATCAGGAAACAGGTGGGAGTTGTCTTCAGCCAGGACAGCCACTGACATCACTTCAAAGCCAAGCTGTTTCACCTGACCTAAACCCACTCGGGTGCAACCGGGGGAAGCTGTTTGAGGCCCGCTTTGGATTGCTTTGGTTATTAAAGTTTGTTCAATATATACTCCTTTCACTATAGACGCACCCAGTATAGCTCCAAACACAGTAATTTCTGCCTCCGAGCCACAAGGTTATTTCTTAAAAATAGAGCACATACAGCCCTGATGACATAGTAAACGAATCACACTTGTGAAAACAAAACAACCAACATTCTGTAATCAAGTCCTGGGTTTTTTGAAGGAAAACCCAGCTGTCACTGTGACGCGTGTGGCTGATGAATCCAATAAAGGACTGATTGTGAAAGCCTCGTTTCATTTCAACCATCATCACCCCGAGAGGTGAAGAGACTTATAGTTGCACATTTGAAGTGTTCTGTTATGTCCGCCCCTTGCAGTGCAATACAAATAGATGTGTGCTATTGCTTTGAACGAAAGTAGGTTGGACGGTCTGCTTTTCAAGGTTGGGACAGAGAAAGGCCTCAGCCAAGAGTACAGCTCATTAAATACTTCAGGATAAAACCTGAAGGCTGTTTCAATGATAGACAAAGCAGCCCATGAATTTAAATCTTTTTTTCGTTTTTTTTTAAGAGGGCACAAACTTATTTGTGAGGTTATTGAAGTGCTAATTTCTCATATGCGTTTTCTTTGTGATTACATATACAAAAAACCTTCCATCCTAAATTAAGATATATTAAAGACATCAATAGATATAGAGTAATAATAATATAACTAGACTTAGTGGACAAAGTATGAAATAATAATTGTAAAGTGCACAGATCCTAAGTGTCAATACAAATTAACAAAGAGAAAATAATAGCAATAATAATAATAATAATAATAATAATATTAATAATAATAATTAAAGGGCAGCTGGTAGAGGTAAGATCATATGTCGTGGTGTTAATGATCACTCGCTGCAAGTCACGTTTTTACACAAACTAATGCTGTGTCGCCACCTTGTGGCGGAAAACAACCAGTGACGTTGCAAATAGAATCCTTCACGTCACATCCGTGCTCAACATGGCAACCAGGTGGGGAATCTGCAGCGTGGGGAAGATCAGTCATGATTTCACCGTGGCCCTGAGGACGCTGCCCGCTGAGCACCACCAGGTACGAACAGGGGGCCTAAAGACGCGTGGAGACACGCGTGGCCTGTGCACGTGGACCCGGTAGACACATGTCACGTCACCTGCTCCGCGCACATGGTCTGTGTGTCGTTTCTGCTACTTATACATACTGACAAAGTAAAAACTGAAACTCTGACTCTGTCTCTGAGCAAATGCAAACGACTTTAAGTTGGACCTAGATTCAACCACGCGTCAGTGGACCTGTGAGCAATGTGAGCCACAGTATTCCTTTCTTACGCTCCAAACTATTGCTGCTACCGCCGGTAACCGTAATACAGGCACTAAATGGGCATTTAAGGTGTCGCCATTCCATGATCCAATAATTACAGTGCGTGTGCTGACGTAGTAAGAAAGTATGTAAGCTCTTCCAAAGAAAAATGTTGAACATTTTGTTCACTAATGCGATTATATACTAATGTAAGAATATATGCTTCATTGAACGATGCTTCGGGTCAGAATGTGTCGATATCACTGCAGTGAGTCACTGCAGCCTCGTACATTGTGTTTGAGTAAATGAGGAGCAGATCAACTGTTTGCAATAAACAATCATTTGAAACTGCGTTCACAGGTTGTGGCTGTGGCAGCTCGCAAGTTAGGGGATGCACAGGAGTTCGCCAAAAAGCACAACATCTCCACAGCATACGGCAGCTACGAGGAGCTGGCCAGAGATCCAAATGTTGGTGAGTCCAGGGTCAAATCTAATTCCCTCGTTGAATGGGCCTTTTAATGCTTTTTGTCACCGGACAGAAATGAAAATCTAAATTTAAACGGGTAACATCACAACACGGCGAACGCCAGCCTTGTGGCCAATCCCCACTTATTTCCAATTCTCTGGTCTGTGCGTTGTGTGTGTGTGTGTGTGGGTGTGGGTGTGGGTGTGGGTGTGGGTGTGGGTGCAGACGTGGTGTACATTGGCGTTATCCACCCCTACCATCTGAGGACTTCTCTGCTCTTCACGAACGCCAAGAAGAATGTGCTGTGTGAGAAGCCGCTGGCCATGAACACCAAGGAGGTGCGGGAGATCCTGGCCTCTGCCAAGAAGAATGACGTCTTCTTGATGGAGGTACGTCTGGAGCGTTTCTAATTCTAAAACTGAGAAGTAAAAAATGAAAAATAAAAATCTTGTCAAGTGACTACATAACAAAAGCGTGTGTACTTTATATAAAGTAACTGTGTGGATTGTCCTTTGCTCCAGGCTGTGTGGACCCGGTTTTTCCCAGCCTCAGTGGAGATCCGAAAGCTCCTGGCTCAGGGGGAGTTGGGTGAGGTGAAGATGGTCCGATCAGAGTTTGCTTTCCCCCTGATGCATGTACCACGATCCGTGGAGAAGGAGCTGGGTGGAGGAGCCCTGCTGGATCTTGGCATCTACTGCCTACAGCTCATTTGCATGGTGTATAATGGAGAGAAGCCCGAGTGCATACAAGCCACAGGGGTCTGTCGAGAGACGGGTACGTAGAAACAGGCCAGAGTGCGGGTGTACTTTCCCAACACTGGTATAAATTATTGTTAAATAACGTTTTTTTTTTTGTTTTTTTTTAACGCTTACACCAGTCCCACTGGTTGACACTTGAAGGGTTGTCATGTTTCGGCCTCAGTTTTAGTTCCTAGTGTGATAGCAGATTGAAGTTTTGTGTTTTTTGCTTCAGTGTTGGTGCCAGTATGATCCCTACTGTAGACAAACTGACAATTGGCAACCAAGGGAGTGTACATGTGCGATAAGACTTCCCATCTTATCTCCGTTACTTTTTATGTGTTAATGGTCACAATAAAAGTTTGAGAATCTACAGCCATCCAGGCCAGGGTTTCCGTTTCAGTGCCATTTCGAGTAAACTAGACTGCCCCGAGGTTCTTAAAAACTAAACTTACTTAAATCTTGTCCTCATCTGAGGTTTTTGGTTCTTAAGAAGCCCCTGCATTGATTTTTTTTTTTTATCCATAAACATTTAAGATGTTTTTCTATCACTAATGGTATGTTATTTCTTAATCAAATATGCATGCGTTTTTGTGTTGCTATAGGAGTGGATGAGACTGTGGTCGTCACTTTCAAGTTCTCCAAGAACCGACTGGCCGTGTTCACCTGCTCTTCAGCTATGAAGCTGCCCAATGACGCCATCATTGTGGGCACCAAGGGCACAATCAAGGTACGTCATCGACCCTAAGGCTGTATAATCCAATAAAATGTATGTTATAGTCGTGTACCAAGGTCATTTAGGAAAGTACATTTGAGTCACACAATGCTTAAGTTGAAGCATATCCAGTGTATGTACTGTATATGCTGTACTACTTAATTTGTCTGTCTTGTTTAAAGATCCCTGAGCACATGTGGTGCCCCACATCATTGGAGGTGAACGGGAAGGAGACTCTGTACCCGGTGCCTGAACCACATTTGCCCCTGAACTTCATCAACAGCACCGGGATGCGTTACGAGGCAGAGGAGGTTCGACAGTGTTTGATGAAAGGTACAGTGCTTTTTTTAATTTTTTTTATTGTATCCATATCTGTGAATGTGTTGAATGATCAGGCAGATTAGACCAAGTGCTTCAACACATGGTGGCATCAGAAACACTACATTCTTAATGGCCATTCCCTGTGATTTTAGAGCCATTTTTGACAGTTCACTCTGTTCACATTGTAGGGCTGAAGCAGAGTGCAGTTATGACTCATGCTGACTCTATTCTGCTGGCTGAGTTGGAGGATGAGATTCGCAGGCAGGTGGGGGTCGTGTACGACCAGGACTGCCAGTAAATGTTTTAACATTTACCCAGATTGTGATTCCCTTTATAATAAGAGGATAATTTGCCTTAGTGTAACTTTACATTCAAACACGATCTCAGCATTGTTTGTTTTTTTGTTTTTTTCAATTTAGAGTTTATTTTTTCCCAGACTAATTGAACACCTTTTCATATTACTGATCTTGATTGGCTTCAGTAGGGGTTTATATGTTGATTTAGAGTTGTTCCAATTCCAAGTAAATAATGAACCTCTCTGGGACACTGCAAATATTTGATTTCTAAAATTAATTATACACGACATCTTTTTGGCTGTGTGTAGTGTTTTACCAAAATTTATCGCCAAGTGTAGAATGTAAAATGCAGTTTCAATGGTAAAATAAAACACCTGCAAGGTTCAGTTAATACAGTTGATCATCTCTTTTATTGATGGAAGTCCAGTCTCGTAGGACACTCAGTAGCCCAGCTTAACACTACACTCGTTATATTTAGTTAGCTCTTTACAATCAGAAGCATGTTAGACACACAAAGACAGCTACATCAGGTCACTTATGTAGAAGTTGAACGACTAGCCAAAGGGTTTTACCTGTCCCCCACAGGGGCCAGGTGTAATCCCTGCAACTGTGTCCTGTAAAAATAATCCTAAAAAGTGCTCTTTTTATAGGGGTCAACTTCACCGGCCCACGTGACTCTTAAGTGCCAACATAGATATTTTCCAAATGGCGAGAAATATGAGGGCTCCGACATTTAATAACATAAATATGAGAACTAGCTCAAACACCTCTGGACAGGACATCCAAAACTAACATTTCTCTATGTTCAGACAAAATATAAGTAGTATTGGATGTCCCAAAACGAGACTCCACCATTCACAACAGTCAAGTATCATAGAAGGTAACATTGTCTAGATTAGGAGTGTAACACTTACTTACACACGCACGCACACACACACACACACTTAAATACAGTGAAAGCTGGCAATTAAGAGAGGACATTTCATACAGACAGCACTACAGGGGGGGATCGGTTAAGGGTGTGGTCGAGCTGCACTGTAAGGGGGGGAGCACTTTCATTTTGGATGCCGTTAGTTTGATCTTATAGGCAGTGCGATTAATTAACTGAACGTCATTGGGAACGCGTTGTGAAGTCTGCTCCACCCCCAACCCTACAGAAACATGAGCCGGTAAGCGCATGCACACAAACCAGGATGCACTCGCTCCCACTCGTTCACTTTTAATAGCAGTAGTGTCTGAATTATTAAATACAGCAGTTTCTGGTTAGGTTGTATTAATCTGAGGCCCTGAAAGACTGGTTAGAAGATAATCTGAGACAAAGGAATGTAGACGCGTCGCTATATATATTTTTTAAATAAATGTTGCACTACTGCCTAAATGAGCAATTGTTGCGAGAGAGAGAACCTGTGATCCTGGGTGGTGGAAGTGAAAGCTGTGAGCCGGGCCTGGAGTGTGGGGTGGATGAGGACCAAAAGCAGAGCCGGCCCGTCGGCTGCTCAGGCCACCAGGACCACACGCATGGTGTTGGTGTAACCGGAGCCTGGACGCCAGCCGGTCAACACGATGACAACATCTCCCTCCTTGAAGAAGCCACGGGCTTTGCCTAAAATATTCAATCGTTAGTTGTCCATTTGGTGTTTTAACATCTGTTCTGTCGAGGACATCAACAGCATTGAAACAACTGCGTGGCGTGCGGACGCCAATTCTTACCCATATCCATGGCGAAGTTGACACGCATGTCGACGTCCTCCGCCCACACGTCATGGGAGGGCTTGGTGTAGAGGACGGGGAAGATGCCGCGGTACAGGTGAGCCTGGCGAGCTGTCTGAGCGTTGCGGGTCACGGCGATGATGGGAGCACGGGGCCTGTACCTCGAGATCAGGTGAGCGGACC
Source organism: Colistium nudipinnis (assembly GCA_016785305.1). Taxonomy (NCBI): domain Eukaryota; kingdom Metazoa; phylum Chordata; class Actinopteri; order Pleuronectiformes; family Rhombosoleidae; genus Colistium; species Colistium nudipinnis. Next base: position 7,408 of record JAFBJU010000131.1, read on the forward strand.
TGCGCATTGCAGCAGACGCATTGAACATTAGCACAAAATATTCCATTCACATTCTGAGTAGTTTCATCTCAAACTAGTGATAGCAACCACAAAACGAAATAACTTGTAATTACGGTGCACATTACACGTAACTGTTTCATTTGATTTCCCACATAATGGGATCCTTTAGATTTCACTAACTGACTCATGGAGCATTTTGCGTCCTAGCAGTCTCAGCCACATCAGCTGGCAAGACACAACGGAAAACATTGGGGTTTAGGACAACCCCCCCCATCCTCACTCCCGCCAACCTTTTTAACAGCACACAACAAACACACCCACCCACACATACATACATGGAAAGGGAATCAGCGTCAGTGCACATTAGATTAGATTAGGGTGCTTGGATGTGGGTGGCGACACCTTACCGCCAGGAGCAGGATCCTCTCCCCTCCAACCTTCTCTTTCTTACCTCCCAGTCTTGGTGAGAACAATGAGGGCGCTGGCGCAGCATTTGAAGGAAGACTCGACAGCGCCGACGGCCACGGCCTCCGAGGGGTCTCTGGTCAGTTGGGAGTGTCTCCGGAGCTCCTCAAACAGCTTCCTGTGGAAGGTGGCTGCCTCAGCCTCCCGTGCTATCTGAGACCACGGGGAGCGTGGGGTGAAGCAAGGAAGGGTGTGGGGATGGGGGTGGGTTGGGGGTTACTCTCAGTCACACATAGTCATTCACACCACTGGGAGTGACTGGCAAACGCTGAGCTAGGCTGAATTCAATCACTGGGAAACAAAGCAAATGGCGAGAGGCCCAAAAGCCTCAGTCATTATATAATGATTGGGTTCAAGTATGAATTTCTGCTGTTTAACTTAATTTGTTGAAAACCGTCTTGCCCATTGCATTTGCCAGTCCCGCCCGCATCAGTCGGTCCCTGTCTGGCCCTAGACTCCCTCGCTCATTGACTACTTGACAACCGATTGTCCTCCTCGACCTTCCAGGGTCTCAAAAACCTGCCTACCTTCCAGAGCCCGTGAGCACAATGATCGCAGAGGCTAAGCTCTTAAAGGAGGCCTCGACGGCGCCGATGGCAATTGCCTCAGCGGTATCTTTGCAGTACGGCGTGGTGCGACGCAGGTCCTCAAACACCTGCCGGTGGAACATGGCGGCCTCGGCTTCACGAGCGATCTGGCACAAGTGAGGGCAAAATGCATAGAGCAAAGGCATTCCCACATGGCACACAGGTGTAAATTAGGTGGGGAATGGGTAAGGAAGAGAAGAAGACAGAGGAGCATGGAAAACAAGCAAGACAGTCAGTTAGAGAGAAGAACAGAAGTTAAGACGGGACAGGATGGACAGTGTAGAGAAGAGTTTAGGTGTGCAGTTTGCGGGGGCGAGGCAGGTGAACATCAACATTAAATACATATCAGAGAGTCAGATGCTGTGTCTCAAATTGCATACCTCTATAATGTAAGGTGTAAAGTGTAGCAGCATGCATCACACGAACATCTGGATGACAAAATCATGGCATGGCATCGTGAGCCAGGGCTCAACGCAGACATGCACAACAACAATTACGGCCATGTTGAAGCCACTTTAGGTGAGCGCACCACAGCCATGTTTGAATTGTGAAAGCACAACACTGTAGAAATGAATGCATTATGAGGTGAGTGCACAAGTACACCGTTTGAGACACAGAACAAGTTTTACCACAATTATTTGCATGATGTTAACTATAACCAAACAATCTGCTGAAATAATAAAAGCTATACAAGAGCTATACCTCCTGAAAAAGGCTAAGATACATTTTTTTTCTCATAAAGCCGGGAGTTTAGATGCAATGCAGGGCACACACAAAGGCAAAAAGATGGTGAAAATAGTCAGGAGGAAGGGACAACGAGAAAAAGACAAAGTTTGAAAAATGCCTTAAAGGGAGTTTCTGTTATTATCCGTTTTGGTCGGGGATTGTTAAGCAAACCATGCAACAAGCACAAAAGGGAGAAGCTATGCGACTGCTGAGTCATTCCTGCATCTGCATAGCAGAGCATACGCCAGAAAAGCCAAAGACAGTGGGAATTCGAATGCTTTAGCTGCATTATCCATCTGTCCAACTGTGCATTTAAGAATATGTGTGATTCTAATGCGTACATCAAGAATGTTATTAATCCTTTCTCTTGATAATTTTTTTTTTCTTTTTTTAAAATCGTATCTGTCCCTGACTAACAAAAGACTAAAAGTAAGTTGTTCATGCTCACTGTTCGCCAGTTAGTCAAGGACACAAGTATATATTTATGAAGTCAGTGGTAAATATTCAACACTTGCATACAAAAAGATAAGTTTAGGAAAAATAAGAAATGCTAAAGGGCAGCCACTGTTATTTAGTTTGATGAAGAGGTGCAGGCAACAAGCATGTACTATAGTCCAGGTAGAATGTGGGGGGGGCAGCAATTTAGAAAACGTTAATATTGAGTATCATCATATTAAAACTTCCGATTTTGTAATGGTGATTGATAGTTGAGCGATTACTAATTTGAATACTTCAATGGTGATGAATATATCAATTTGAAGGAATTGGATGGATAAATGGATAAAAAAAAAGAAGCATTTCCAGTTGGCTTAACATTACTGCTGACACCTTATAAGGTAAAGTGGAAAAAAAGATGCTGTGTCCCAGGGAAACTGAATGAGAATGTGTTCAGCAGAACACGTAAAAAACGAAATCAGAGAATAAGACAACTATTTGTCATTTTCCCCCCCCAGTAGATTTTTGATTAATCAAACAATTAACTGTACAATATCACTATTAAGAAATTAAACTATAAAATCAATAGGACTTGTTAAATTATACCACTGCCACCCAGAGTTCTTGCCATCACCACCATCCATAAAACATGAACTCACCATGTGCTGTGTGCGTACTGCCTCCAGAGGGTATTCTCCCTTTGCGGTTTCTCCGCTCAGCATGATGCAGTCGGCGCCGTCCAACACGGCGTTGGCGACGTCACTGCCCTCAGCACGGGTCGGTCTGGGCTTCTTGATCATGCTCTCCAACATCTGAAGCGCGGTCAGAAGACAACATATTAACGTACGAGTGGTACAAAGGGGAGATATACGCAATAGTTTGTTTTATTTGAAAATGAAACGCTTCAAATGTACACCTTAAACTTAAACTTCACCCCGGGGGAGAAAATAATAAATAGCATGTTTTCTGACCTGAGTGGCACACGTGATTGGTTTGCCAGCTCTGTTGCAGCGACCGATCATCATCTTTTGGGCAAGGAAGACCTTTTCGGTGGGGATCTCGATACCCAAGTCACCACGAGCAACCATGATGCCATCGCTGGCCTCCATGATCTCATCAAATCTGCAACACAGATATTACATGAATAAATAAAAAACACTGACATGTAAAAAAATATATATATTATATTAGAATTACTCGGACCGGACAGGTAACGGAACCGTCTAATCTACATACACACCTGCGCACACCCTCGTGGTTCTCGAGCTTGCTAATGATCTTGATGTCTTTGCCTTTCTCTCCCAGCACTGCCCTCACGGCGTGTACGTCCGCTGCTTTGCGGATGAAGGAGGCAAAGACCATGTCGACTCCCTGCGCCACACCGAACTGCAGGTCCTGGACGTCCTTCTCCGAAACGGCGGGCAGGTCGACGGCAGCACCGGGGAGGTTCACTCCCTTCTTACTGCCCAGTGTGCCACCGTTCTCGATCTCACACATAAGGTAATCGGAGCCTGGAGGGAAAAAAAAATGACAATATCTGCGACCACCACTTAGCAGTAAATAAGTGGTAAGTGTAATAGGCTATTTAATGTTAACGTTAACTTCTTATTGGATTCATCTGGCCCTCATTCTTGTTACTATTGCTTGGCAATAAAGACTATTCCGTTTCTGATAAAGCATGTGGGTAAAAATCAGTTTTCTTTACCTAATGGATCAAAAGAGATTTTAAAGGGGCTAGCATTCGTGCATGTGTAGGACTCTCTGAAACTCACCAATCTCCTTAACCTGCACAGACATAAGTCCGTCATCAATGTAGATCTTGCTGCCAATTTCCACCACTTGGGTGATATTCTTGTAGTCCAGCCAGAGAATCTCATCGCTGCAGTTCTCTTGGTAAGCATCGTCCAAAGTAATCTTGATCATGCTGCCCTTTGTCAGCTCCACCTCAGCAGTGCCACTCTGTCACGTCATAAACATACATTGTTTTACTTTCCTTATTGCTTAGCTTTTATAGACGATATTGAGAAATGCTGACGTTACCGAGTCATTGTTTATGTGTTTAAGAGAGAGAGAGAGTGAGTGAGTGAGTGAGTGAGTGAGTGAGTGAGTGAGTGAGTGAGTTAGTGAGTGAGTGAACAGATGATGTTGAACTCACTCCTTTGATGAGGCCAGTCCTGATCTCTGGCCCCTTGGTGTCCAGGGCGATGCCAATAGGCCTGTAGTGGATACTGCCGGGCTCGAAGCTCTCACAGGCCTCACGCACGTTCTTGATGGTTTGTGCATGGTACTGAAGAGAGGAAGGGCATCGTATTTAAAATATCTCCATAGTAAAAGGTCTAAGCCAGCTTCTGATTTACTACCGGGCTAAAAACACAGCTTTATGACTGTCTGGTTGGTAGCGCACTAAGAAATCTTGGACAAAGCAAGTTTACTAAGTTCAAAGTTCTTAAAGCAGGCAAACATTTATTTGGCATGCATACCTTAATAAAAGCCTAAATGTTAAAATGCCTTGTAAAACAAAGGTCTTTTACCAGTTTCCTGAAGTCAGAAACAAGAGACTTCATAATATACCGTATCATTTAGTGAAGTCATATACGGGTAAAGAGTGAACACCAAACAATTTAAATTTGATCCAAGAGACTTGCATAAGCTCAGAACTCATGATCTGATGTTTCTACTGGGAACACAGTCTGACATAATGCAGTTTAATCTAAAAGTGTTAGAAAATAAAGGCACTTCGTGACTGACTTTGACAAAAACAAATGTTGAGAAATGTTTGAAGAACACGTCACATGAACTGATGCAGCCATAATCCCTTAAGGGCAGGCTAATGTACACCTTTGACTTTGACAACAGCTTTCTGCTGCACATGGCCTGTGCTCCTCCCCTGGGTAACCAGAGCTTTCAGTAATAACTTAAGTGGCGGTTAACCACGTTGGCAACCCCCCAAAAAGAACACCACCGTCGTTGTATGAAAGTTCAGTTACACGGTTTCAGTCATTTCTCCTCTCGGCTCAATATTAATAACGGCACTTCCAGGATTGGCAACATAATCTACTGTCCACTTCCTACCTTTGCTGAACGTGGAGTGACCTTGGCGTGGGTTTGTGTAAACACACGCTTTCAGAATCTAGGCTACTACCTGCTGAGGAGATAAAGGTAGGGCAGGAAGCTACAGGTGACGCATTTATAATGCCCCGGGCCGACAAGGCTCAGTTTTCCTTTGCCATTCTCTGAATCGAGAGTAACCTTTGATCTGGCTCTAAAACCTACACCCACATGAATCGAGGGGGACTTCAAATAATACCTCGAACAGAATTGATCATGGTTTGTCCTTTCTGATTGAAATACTTTTTATATTAAAAGTATTGTTGGCTTTGCCTGACAGATTCGTTGACACAGTAAAGAGAGCTGAGACCCACCTCATGTGTTCCATGTGAGAAGTTCATGCGAGCAATGTTCATTCCAGACTTGATCATCTCCTTCAGTATATCCACAGAGCGAGACACTGGCCCTGTAGGCAGTCATTGATGGAAAAGCATTACAATTCTGATAAAGGAGCAGCAAAATATAGTGAGCATTAGCCATAAGGAATTTCATCGTCAATAAAATATTCTACATGAGGTGCAATACGTTTCCTTCACTTTCTGAACAGTATTTATTCAGTGCATTGGCTGTTACCAGCCGTATATTTTCTTGTCAATAAAAGCAGTTGTATTCAAATGGTAGAGAAAAAAACAAAAAAAAGACTGGTTATTATCAGTTTGAAATATAAATGTGCTTCAGACCAAATAAAGATGGATGAAGAGTTGTGGTAAATAAATATGAGCTAATAATCAAATGAAATAATTGTAATAATGATCTACTGTATCAGCCCCATCTCTGCACAATGAATGGTCACAAAAGTGTGTTTCCTAATCGCGAAATATAAAGTGTCAGCCTTTAAAGCGTGCGTGCAGACCAACAATGTTGACCAACCAATAGTGCAGATGATGCCAGTGTTGCGTGCCGTGGTGGGCTCAGAGTCGATGTCCAGCAGGCACATGTGTTCGAGGAAGGTGTCAGCCATGGCGGCGTCGAGCTGCTGCGTCTGGATGAAGGCAGAGCCCATGTCTTGAGTCTTTGACTGAGGCATGGTTATCAGAGGTGTAAATGGAGAAGTCCTGCAAAAAAAAAAACGAGGGAAAAATGATTAATTTGGAGGACTGAGAAACTTAAAGGAAATGTTTTTACCTTAACGGTCAGTGAAAAGGCAATGGCAGCTGTCTAGTCTTTACCCACTGTTCGACTGAATCAGACTAAAGAAATGCCTCTGTACAACATGCCGCCAGTGACAGTTGTTAACAAGTCACATTTGATGGCCTTAAATTATGGTCATTAAATCTCACACTGAGCATAACCTAACAGGCTGGCAGAATAAAGGTTCAGTTGGTCCAAATCAGATGATGAGCTTACACATTTCATAGGGTTTTGCCCCATTGATTCGGCCTCTTTTCAGATAAAGAAAAATGCAAGACGCATTACTACAAACAAAGTAAGAACGTTCACTTTGCTTGGTGTGGCAAGACATGTCATTTAACTGGATTATGAAGTGCAGTTGTGTAAACACCCTTCAAACAACTACCCTGCTGAATGTCCTAAGCAACGTCCATTAACAGTACTGGGAGATTTATGAATTATTTTGGTAAATGGTGTAACACACAACCAAGATTAATGGAAGTTATTTTTCCCATTACATTTACAGATTGCTCGTTTATTTCTCAGCCACAATGGCTTAAGGCAATTTATGGTCAGGCATCTGAAATTTGTTATAAATAGGCGTTTAAATCATTTTACTCAACCAAACATTTAAAAATTATAAATGCGTTTTTATGACAACAGTCACAGATAGACATGATGCGGGACACTGCCTTTGTGTAGTGTAGCTGCTGCTACACTATAGTGTACATTTTGTTCCCCCCATCCACTGCTCACCATGTCATCCATGAAAATAACACTCATCTACAGCAGCTAGAATTGCCACACTTCCATCAAGACGATTGCAGTCAATTCGATTAAGTAACATTGTACAAAAAACGCGAAATACTGTCCTTTCTCGGACCAACAGCTCAATGCTGTAACTTGATGTGAGAGTTGTTGAAGAGACTCCCTTCTCACCTTTGGTTTAACAATGAGGGAATTATCAGAGGCAGAGTAAGCACATACCTTCGTGGCATGTTTCAACAGACCGCCTCAAAGTGTGTGCATTTGAGCAGCATGAAGCTTTGCCACGCCATCGTGATGAGGAATGCAGCTACAGTTGCTGCGGTTACATAACTGAACCACAGACCGTGGTAGAGACGCCTGACTGAACAGGCAATCTGGTGATATGTTAAATTGTAGACATTTCAAATTTTAAAATGGATGGTAAATGAAACTGGCCTGAGAGAAAAAAACCCATCGCGAAGCAGCTTCTTACTCCCATAAATAACTGAGCAGACTGCATGAGTTGCATGACGGATGTTTCGATGGCAGTGACAGAGGTGACATTCATAGCTGCCTACAAACGTTCAGGAAAATGTGCTGCCTCCTCTTACTAATCACATCCAAATTACAATCTGAGGGGGGATTCCAGGCACAGCCACTATAGCGACTTCCTTGTATAATGATGTAACCCTGAGTCAATGCAGCAGACCACTGCCAGACCAGTGCTGTACGTGAGCACAGTCACATCGCCACTAATGCAACACACAACGGTGAAAAGGCCAGAGGCAGACGTCAGAGGGGGCTAGACAACAAAGAAGGACTGCAGGGCTATGAAATGAATATGAACAAATAATGCATATACTATCGTAGCATGTTAAGAGTTCAATCATTTCTTCTTTTTGTTTTGGGATTTATATGAGGTCATTTGTTTAATAGAAACACAATAGATTTTAACCAGTAGTGGACCACTCCATTATCTATTTCACTTATAATAACTAACTTGTAGAACTTTTAACTAGTCTGATATTAGATTTGTGTATTATATTAATGTCACCAGTTTCACTGTTTAATGTTATTGTAAAAGCAATGTAATACTGGCAGTTGCAATTGCAAAACTCAAAAGGAAATTGCAGTTGTCTACATGGAAAAAGCAGAGATAAAGTCTCAGGGAGTGCTCCTAACAAGCCGTTGTGCTACTTGCCCACATGCATGGACTATTAATGAGGGACATGTCCAACCCGATGTACCACAGGCCCCCGACTGGCTTTGAATTCAATTGCAACAAAATATTGATAGATTTATTCCACACCCATCCAGTGTCAAAAAAACATTTTCTTGAAACCTAATTTTCTATTTGAATCATCATTTCCAAACAGGCTTACTGAGGGATTACTACTTGTCATGCGTTGATTTGTGTTTTTACATCATTTCCCTCAGCAACCATTTTAGGACTCAAGATGAGTATTCTCTCAAAGTTTCTGTAAGTCTCTGCATTACTGTGAGATGGGAATAAAACGATGCACAGCCCAGCGTACGTTTAGTTTAGCAGTTTAGCACAATGCCACCAAATGAAAACTCACTCTCAAATGCTGCATGCATCTTCAAGCGAGGATGACATCACAGACCAAAGAAACATCAGGAAACGAGGTAAAAACTATCCCTCGCTCAGCAAAGTGGGGACCTGGCCTCTCTGGTGCAGTTTGTCAGCTACTGCTTGTTATGGTGGGGCGAAATGACATAAGTGACAGACAAGGATGGCGTGTCTGACCCGCAGCCAAAGCAACCCTGGCACAGATGCAGACACAGGGCTAACTTTAGAGCTGGCTGCTAATAATCCCTTTCAATCCTTCCCCCACACATCTAACAACACAACACGCTCTCTTACTGTAAACTTACCCTTAAAACACTACAACTATCTCTATGAATCCCTCTTAGCATTGGCGTCAGGGTGACAAGACAATTGCTATCTGCTGGATGCCACCCAATAGTGGCCTTATCTAATTTGGCTCACAGAGACCGCGCGTGGCGGCTATCCGTCACATTCGATCAACTTTGCAGGTCGCGCTACCTACCCCCAGTAGATCCTCCGGTTCCTTCTTGGTACAAATAGACACGTCAATACCCGCGACCTCCACAACAACCCCAGTGTGTTGGAACCTGCACTGCCAGTGGCCAACCTACTCCCTGCGGTGGCTGTGCGGGCAGAACTGACCGGGGTGCCGCACACGCACAGGTGCGACACTTTCAGGAGCTCAAGAGTAAATCCCTTCAGCGAGGATAAAGGATATGGCGGGTGCAGGCTGCAAGCCGGCAACCGCCATGACCTGCCAAAGCGGACATACATGAGACTTCCACCACGACTTCCACCACGACGGACCGTAGTGTCACAGCAACGTTACGACCAGCCAAGGTCATAGACAACCCCGAGCCTAAAAACAGAGCCTTGGCTAATAATAACACACAGCATGCCGAGTCTGTTTGTAGAAATCTAATACTGAAGTGTATACGATGGCACTTGCACTATGTAAGGCCAGTAACTCGAACACAGAGTTCATGAATGTTTAACCGCCGGTCACTGAAGCCCTTACTACTTTGAGTAAACTCTATTACATTTCAAATGTAATATCTTGATCTAAACTAGCAGATCAAAGTATCAGATACAACCAGTTGTCAGTTTAGAGACCTTGATCTTAACTAGCATATCAGGGTATTGGACTGAATCAACTGTCCGGTTTGGATGACCTTGATCTGACTAACAGACGCACACTCCTATTGTAAGTCTCACACAGAAGCACGTAGTCCTTCCTTTTTGCACGAGATGGAGTTGAGGGGACAGTGTTAGGAAAGCTTGGAGTATTGAATCTTTGCTTTGAGTTTTAAACCTGGATATATCCTTCTTGCCACAAGTTCTGGAAATGATTGACTATTAAGAGTGAATTACCTGCATATAAAACTAACATCTAACATGTAACATTTGATTCATTGTAATTTGAATAGACCACTAATGGTTCTATCTGTTCATCTTCTACTATGGAGGATCATGCAGTCTGGCGAGCTACCCATTCGAGAGAACTGAAAGAGGGGAAACTATTTCATTTGCCATAATGTGGTATGTGACAATTGAAACTCCCATTAATATTTCTGCCTCCACAACTTGAAATATTGGAATGAAAACTTAATTTTGAATAAGGTTTGACAACTTGGATGCTTATCTGACGAGAAAGAAATTTAGAAGTATTTCATTTGATTGTTTTAGTTTATTTATTTTTTTCTTATCTTTGAAAACAGGGGTATTGGAACCGTTTAAGAGCCTTTCAAAACCAATCTGCTTTGCTTCTCACTTGTTCTACATTTTCAATTTTTCTCCTGAGTGACCTTGACTTGTGATGCATAGGTCCACATAGATCAAAAACTTGAAACGGATATTTATATATCTATTCTCGGTACCCAACTTCTGAGTTACAAATGGTATAGAATGACAATGCACTGTGTACATTTGGAGATTTTCCAAATAAAAAAGGCAACGTCTTTTTTTTTTTTTTCACCTAATTAACTCGCTTCAAAGAGTGTGTATGGAGCTTTGTGCATTCATGAGAGACTGCGGTGGCGGCAAAGTGAACCCATAATTGGTGGTGTCCCAACCCATTGCTAGCTGTAGCATTAGTCATCAAACATACAGCTCATTGAGGGGAGACTGCATGAGAGCATAGCCACCTGCAAATAGCCTCCTCTACTGCACAAACCACTGGCGCTACTGCACTGGAACTAGTTTAACAACAACAAAAAACACAGTAGCAAGGACACATACATCTATAAATCCATATTTAATTGTCATCTTTACAAATGGTTATAAAAACTAAACTGTTTCAGCAGCCTGGACTTTAAAGATTATAAACCCAGGAGTGCAATGCTAATTAAGAATGCACCAATTATGAACAACACAAAAGCAACAAGCAGGAAGCAAAGAGATGTTTATTCTCTTAGTCCACAGCCTAGGTTTATGTAATAGGCCTGACACTGAGCACTTCCCTTTTTGTGATCCTAACTTTAATCCCTTGTCACATGACACTATAACCTGACTGGTCTCCTGGGACAAAGACTCCATTTTGTGGGTCTTTGTGTGTTGACAAAACATCTCTACTATTTTGTTATGCACAAACAATTATTTTTCACGTAATCATAACAAAGCATATTCTGGCAGTACTCAAGGTCCCGTGAATATCATGGTAGATTCGTTTGACGAAAACATGCGACATTAGAAGATGTTACATGCAAGTTTAAACTAAGCCCTGCCATCTTTCTTTGCCTGTTTTGGGAGTAGGCTCACAACGAGTTTATAACCATAAGTATTTGTAATATGGACACACAGGACTGAGTGTGTTTTTGTCTTTTCTGTCCAGTCTCAACCAGGGCTGTATTATCTTTGTGCCACTGCAGCATACCTCTGCACCAAAGTTCCTGAGGCACGTACACACGTCAAGTTAGATTCATCATATCATAGTGAGGTCCAGTAGCGTATCGAACGAGGTCCAGGTTTGTATGCAAGTAAATCACAAAGACCAATTAAAGATCACGATGCATTCATCTAATAACTAAGGATGTCTTGTCAAGAAAAAATACTGACTGTTGATCATGTGTTTGAATTCTTAAATATGAACGAATGTCCGTATTTAGTTGCGATTCCGTTAAATGCATCCCAGACGATGCACCAAAGATCACGTTCTCATCCTGCGTCACATTTTCCTGCTGCGGACGCATCACGGTCACTGACCAATGGGAGGCCGAGGGGACGGAGCCTCCACACCCACAACAGGAGGCAACAGGAAGCGATTTTACAACGTTCCATACACATCACACTTAAATGTGAAGTTTCTAACAAAAAAAACATTAATCTTTGAAACAAAACTACAATATAACGTATTCGTAACATCAATTGTGTGCGCTACTCTTCGCACAGACACATTCCTTCGGTCAAACATCCCTTAAGTTCATGTAGCAGTTTCAACAGAATCGACACACAATGCGACAACATAACAGGAATAATATGCAATAACGATACACAGCAAAGTGAAATGGCATCTTTAAAAATGATTATGAGGAACAGGTTATGAGCTAGCGTAGTTTAAACAAGTCCCTGACGACCAACTTACGGATGCACGGGGACTTAGCTAGTCGCAGGATGTAGCTACAAATATAAAGAAAGGCAAACAGTTAAGGCGGCAAAGTAACATCTCTGGTGCCTCACAAGTCACACGGACACACGAACACCGTCGGTTAGTGTACCCGTGTGATAGATACGTGTTTCCGTCCCCAGCAGAGGACAAACATCTTACCTGTGTCTTGTCTGTGTGCGGTGAACGTTGACTGGGCCGATGTTAGCGCTGCTACACCAGCTCAAGGTGATCTGCTAGTCCCTCACTCCGCCGAACTACTTTCTAAGGATGCTGAGACATATCCCTCCGAGACAATATAGATAAAGATGTGATTAAGCTGGCTCATCGTGTTTAGCGTATTAAACAATCAGTGCTTGTCGTATATCCCTACACGTTTAACATCAGTGCGTTGTATTTGCACAACATTGGCGAGAAGGTCGGGAAATAGGAAAAGCCCGAAAACGCCGCGGAAGGATACTTGGTAAGAAGTCTGTAGTCCAGCGTAAAGTTGGCGATCCAATCAGAGCCCCGGAGAGCATCAGTTCAACATGGATTCAAACACGTGACCGTGAATGTGGCAGTTTCTCACAGAAAGAATGATTATATGGATGTTTCAAATACACGGTGACACGTTCGTTTTATTTTAATGATTCGGATAATTCTATACATGCAGGTGTACAAATCATTCGCCAACAAAAAAGGATCACCAGACGTGTTGCAAAGGGCAGCAACTGTCACGTTTCAATGTTTGAATAATGCTTACGCATCTCTGTTTAAACATTGAAACGTGACACCGATCTGACACACAGATTCAGAGATATCAATGCTGCATCTCTCAGCCGGTGAACTGATGCTGATCAATCAATGAAAACTCCCCCATCTCTCCCCTCTCCACAAGCTGGTACCTCACTGCTTCACTGTTCGGTACAATACCACCATCTAGTGATAAAAAAGCGCACCAACACACTATGACATACTGTATATGGGGGGGGGTATTTATTTACTAATCATTGACTATATCAAATAACTTATTTTTCCCAAAATGACATATTTTATGGACAAAACCAATGAAAACACCATTGTTAAAAAAAATACTACTACTATACCATGAATAGCAATATATTCTAGCACTGGTTTTATGACATGACTTGATTTAGACAGAGAAACTTTGTTGAGGTACACAGTGTTGCACATCACCCTTCTTATGTGCCCTATTAATGTAAGAGAGCAATAACAACAGATATAATATTTGTCTCGTGAAAAACCTTGTCAACATTGCCAAAACCATGTCTGGCCGACTCATTGTTTTGTTATTCTATTGTTGTGATAATCAGCTCTGCCAAGGAGAGGAGAGGAATCCTTGACACAGACAAAGATGCCAAACAAATCTCATCCCATGGTGACATTCAAACCAAAAGATTCAGATTCTACAGTAGATATTAGACAAGCCAGTCTTGTAAATATATGCCTTAATGCACTATTACTCTGAACTGATGTGTTTTTTTCTACCAATAACTCAACGTCGCTTCCCCCCGGGGTCACATTTTGCTCTCACCTGTTTGCAGCTGCGGTGGTTTTAGCACTGCTGCCTCCACTGCCCATAGTGTAGTCTCACTGGCTGCCTGTCTCACTGACAGCCTCTGTCTGGATCCACCCCAGTCCAGGAAACGTCAGGCCAGCAGACACACCTGTTCAAGAGAAGATGCACCATCTAGTTAACCTGCCTGTAGGCCAAGCAGCAGGCTGTCAGGCAGCATTACTGTCTGCTTACCTATAAGCCACGAGGTACTGTAAGACACTGTGGGAATGTCCTTGGATAAATCGTACAGATGAGGGCACATGATGCCCTAATTCTTCTGGATGCACTACCAATCCACTCGTCCAACAACTGTTATGAATGAATGGTCTAAAATAGACAAGAAACAAGGGTAGGGAACCACAGTTATCTCCATAAAAGCCCATATTGAAGAGATAAAACAGCACAATATTAGATCATGATTATATTATGATCATAATACCATGTAAAATTGGAACACCATTTGTGACAGTTAATGTGAAGGAGAACTATCCTGTGTTTCTGTGATGATGGTGGTTAAGATCTTCTTAAATAAAACATTACAATATGGGGTAATAAAAAATACTGCTATTGTGCTAAGTATATCATATATTTATTTTTATTTTTTTGTCTGGCTGGTGGTAAAGTATCAAGTGTTTGTTAAAGTAGCTATATGACTCAGCTTTGCTGAGCAATTCATTTAGCCACAACATAGAATGAAACTCTCCTGCAAAAAGTAGTCGAAAGGATTTATGTTTCAATCTGCATTTTTCAGTTTATGTAGAAATAACAATAACAACTGACTGTTGTGTCATGAGGACAGACTGTTTTCCCCTTATTTATGTTCTGACATCAGGGTCGATGTCCTTACATTGTTTTCCAAATTCAAGGTCTGTACTCCTTACACACGTGTCTACAGCCAAGAGAAAGACAGATGGCCTAACACCTGTCCAATAATCTCTCCATTCTTTAGGTCACTTCTCATTGATACCTTGCGATAACAAGGCTAATGCTGATTACCTCAAATGCCTAGTGCCTAATTGTTTTTAATGCACGCAAACAATGAGGCACAATGTATTTGTTATCTGCTAAACCAAATATCAGTATAGAAAAACTATGAACTGCTTGGCTGCACTGATACACCATGCACGGCAGAGAAAATTAAGCAAAAATATAGCATGCAGTGTATTTTTGCTTTTTCTTTCTGTCTTTTGAAGTGAATTCATACGATACATGAATGCACTTAAACACCAGGAACTGGACTTCCAAGCATTATTGCACATTAATAGACACTGAATTATGTAACTCTCCCTCCCTCTCAGACACACACACACACAAACACAGAAACATGCAGACAGGGGCATTTGCAGGAGCGCAGCCATTTTTCCTCTTATTTCTCAGCAGCAGTGCAGTCAGCTGCAGGTCACATGACTGGCTCGGCTGAGCTCAGTGAGCATGCTCAGACCCCTCAGTGTTGTCAGGCAAAATATAAGACGGCAGCAGGAGCAGAGATCTGCAATAGATAAACACACCGACTCTCACACACGCACACACCAGCTTGCTTGCTCGCAGACACACACCGCAGGCACCGAGAGACAGACGCCATAGAATTGCGGGATTGTGGCTCTGGTTCCTCTGACATCTCGTTTGAACTGCCTTTTTTTCATCTATTATTTCAGCGTAAAACAGTCAGCGAAAGAGAGAGGGAGAGCGAGAGGCGGGTGTGCCCTTTAAGAGGGGGAGCAGCTGAGGCAAGGACAGCATCCAAGTCTCCATCCTCTGTGGAGGTAAGTGCGGCTGTACGGGGTGGGGGTGCAGAGACTGGGGGGAGGGGGTAATCCGCCTGACTGCATCTGTGTTTGTGGTAAATAATTATCAGGAGGAGAAATGGGGACAGTGGTGGCGGTGGTGGTGGTGGATGGGGGTAGGAGACTATTGGTATGTGAGACGACAGAGGCTATGGGATGTGAGGAGGCGGGTGGCGGGATGTGGATGCTAGCTGGGTTGAGGACATGGCAGGGAAGCAGGCATAAATACAGTAAAAAAAAAAAGGGGGAGCTCAAAGAAACG
Source organism: Colistium nudipinnis (assembly GCA_016785305.1). Lineage (NCBI taxonomy): Eukaryota > Metazoa > Chordata > Actinopteri > Pleuronectiformes > Rhombosoleidae > Colistium > Colistium nudipinnis. The sequence continues at coordinate 23,364 of JAFBJU010000131.1, forward strand.
ATGCGGTAATAGCCACAGAGCCATTTCTGAAATAACCGAGCTTATTGCATCAAACAGTGACACGGTTTCACAATAAGGATATGGATCATTTTCTGTAGACGTGTAAAAAAAAAATGGCCTACAGTGTATGGATGAGCCGTAGGTCTTCAAATGAGCTGCAGGAAACAAAGAGAAAATTGTTCATTTGAGTTAATCTAATTATATTGAACCATATATAGCATAGACGCCTTCATGCATGATGGTTTTGTGAGCCATTCTTGTTGGGCTATGTCGCCATGGAGTCTTTGTTTGTGCATGTATCAGGATCCACTCCTGATAAATATAATACAAGTATTAGAATACAATATTTTTTGCCTTAATACACGCTGAAATTTGCAAATTGCATTTAGCCCACTGATTGTAGGTAGAAATAAGCATCTCTTCATCTGTAGCTTCAAATCGAAATACAAAAAGAGACCATGCTCATTGTTTACATGTCTCACATTAAATGTGATGGCAGGCTATAAAATACAGAGGGTGCTTTAAGTGCCTGTGTTATGTCAGTGATGTCATGTACCATTGCAGTTTGTCTCCCTGTTTTGTCACATTTCAAAATGTAGGCCTAATCAAATGTTGGTATTTTTTTCTGCTCACGACAGCTGTAACAAACCTCTGTTTTATAATGAGAAATATTTTGATATTTTTTATGGGACATCCAGAGGCCACCATGTTAATCTCTCTAGGCTAATCAAGGCAATTACATACCAATATAGAATATCTATATATTTATTTCTATATATTTATTTATTTATATATATATATATTTATTATATATATTTAACTCTGGGGTTCAGTGTTTGCTGGAAAATAAAATGTGCAGTTTTTGCTGCATTCGATATGTTAGCAATCCGACCTTTTGTACATCAGGATTAAGAGATGAATTGGCTGAGAAAAACAAAACAAAACAAAGACGATGGGTCCTGGGTCCTAAACATAAAGCACATATCTCCCACACATTCTCACCACAGTGATTAATGCCACTCTGGAAGGAGGCAGAGATGGCTGTTGCTAGGATACGTGGCAAGGTGAAGTGCAGACGTTTTAAAGGGAAGAAAAAGAGGAGGGCACCATTTACAGAGCATGGCATCCCTGGATATAGCCTCTCTGTTTCATCGTTTCTACCTTTATTGATATTTCATTTCTATTTCTCGTAGGTTGTGCCATCCTATAGATTGCGAGAAAGGGAAGGGGGTCAGTCGAAGCTCTCCGGCTTTCTGTTGTCGTTCCCTCCACCTGGAAACAGGCTGAAATGGTTGGTGTTTATGGCCCTAAACCTGTCTGAGTGAGCCCTATGAACAGAAGACCCAATGGTAAGACAGCAAGGATTCTATTGGTGTAATCACTGCGTCTGAAAGCTGAGTCATCCATTTATTGTTCTTATTTAAGATTTGAAAGATTAAATTATATTACATTTTAGACATTGTTGTAGCAACTAACAGAAGTGTAGACTTTCCGTAGACATTGTATTAGCCTAATTTAAATATAATAAGTAAGTGTAATAGCAGGAGGGAGGTTTATGTAACTGAAACTCTGGGGTTCAGTCTTTGCTGGAAATGACAGGGGACATGGTTATTTTTGTTTTAAAAATATCTCTGTCTGTCTATGAACTCATCTCTTTCAATGTTAGCTGAGTTTTCTTTTGAAGGTGGAATTGAGAGATTCTGTATTTCAAAAATAAATTATGCCACTTTGTGTCTCCCTTTGAGAGGCTATAAAAAGCAGTGTTTTGATGCCCTTGAAGAGGAAGCTAAATATGGACATGTGACAAAAGGATTTGAGATGAAGGGATGATAGAAAGAGGTTGCACTTTCTTTCTGCTCCACTATAATGGCCTTTTCACAATGTGTGGGCCCACAGGACATCAAAGGCCAGTGTTGGACAGACGAGGAGTCGGACGGAGAGAATGAGTCGGAACAGTTCCTGTATGGCATTCAGGTAGAGAGGCAGCTATTACCCTTGCTAAATCTCCATATTAGATATGATGTTGTGTTAACATATTTTATGATCATTATTTTAATAAATACTCTTTAAGGAAAAGATAATTTAACATCTATTAAAGTGTTTAACACAGTGTTTAAAAGGTATATGATTTCCATTTCGCAACAGAGGGGGATGGTGTCCGACAGACCAAACTACTTTTTTGACATTGTTGTTACTGGGCCCCACAGTCAGGGTAAAAATACATATTTGATATATCTGATATATCTGAGTGGTGCAGAAGTAAAGACCCTGGAATTAGAAAATTAACAATGTAAAGGCTTATGGAAATATTCGCAACAACATAATTCATCATCTAACAACAACTATCAAACCGTTTAAAAGTCAACCAGCCGTATATTGTTTTAGACCTAATCATTGGGCACATTTACAAGGGATGGTAGAGTTAGACAGTAAATCAGTGGCAAACAAAGCAGTAATACGTATGAATATTTAGGCCAAACTTCATGGCAGAGTGATTGAGATATCTTGTTCTGGAATTGCAGAACAGATGGACCAGCTGAATGACATTTCCACCCTAATGCCTTGCTGTTAGTAGGGCAAACATTTTAATATTCTGCTCAAATGTGAGGCATGCGTCAGAGTTCCGGGCTTGATTGCGAATACATATTTCTGCAAACTTAGAATGTCATAAATGACATTTAGTGCTGCAATACAAATCGGTGTCTGGGGGGAAAAAAGCCAAACTTTCTCTGAAATCACAGTGTCACAGTTCTTTTTTAGTGCTATCACCCTGTGCCACCTTAAATACCAATCACGACTAACACTGTCAAATTCATTTCCAGAGCCGTCGTATAATGTATCATCTCACCTCATAAAGTTCAGTTTTTCACTTCCGTATAAGATCTTAATCTGTTAGTCATCCCTTTTTACTGTTATCTTCCAAGTCTGGTGATTGAAATGTAAATCCTGTCGGGGACTTCAAGCTCATTTCTCTGCACTCAGAGAACATGAAAGCAGTGCAGTGAAGATAAGGATGAAAGTGTGGGATCTGTTCCGCACACTCCGAGCCCAGGAGAAAAGAGACTGACTTCAAGTCTTACCAGCACAAACATGCGTGACAGACTTGGGTCAAATATTATTATTATTCTTGATACTCCTGTTAATAATCTGTATTCTGTGCATAAAGTGAGAAATGATTGCCAGTCTGATTAGAAAACTCCCAATGCTTACAATCCATTTACGAAAAGCCCCCGAAGTCAAGTTTTCCCCTTAGATCACACTGTAATTTGATGTGCACAATGTTGTAACAGAACTGATCACCAATACTGATTAAATATATAATAATAATAATAATAATAATAATAATAATAATAATAATAATAATAATAATAATAATAATAATAATAATAATAATAATAACAATATGATGATGATGATGATTATAATAATAATAATAATAATAATAATAATAATAATAATAATATGAATATGAATATGAATATGAATATGAATATGAATATGAATACGAATAACAATGATGCAAATGATAATCATATAGTATTATGATGATTATTATTATTGTTGTTATTATTATTTGCAGGTTAGTAAGTTGCAGGTAAAAAACTGGGTTAGATAGGTAAAACTATAAAACTATAAAATGAATGAAAACATTATTTACATTAAGCTAAAACACACACCAAAAAAAGGAATGAATAGCCAATATTAATGAATAAACATGGGCTAAATGTTATAAATACATTCTTAAATCAATGACTACAAAATAATGGTTAAAACTGTGTGACCAAACAACAAACAAACCCAGGATAAACTCATTTGCAACCCGATGTCTGAAGATTAGCTAAATAGAGTGCTAATCTACTGTTTGTTACAGGGGAGCTGTGCTGCTGACCTGTACCGTCACCCTCAACTGGATGCAGACATAGAGGCAGTAAAAGACATTTACACTGACAGCGCTGTGTCTGTCAGGTACTGCACACATACACAAGCACGCACGCACGCACGCACGCACGCACGCACGCACGCACGCACGCACGCACGCACGCACGCACGCACTCACTCACACACACACACACACACACGAGAAATCTTGAGAAAAAATTATATTTGCAAGGGGCACTGAGATAGTCTGCTGGCTGTACTTCATTTGTTGGGGCGTGTACAAACGTATAATTCAAATAGATTGTGTTCTGGTTTGAACAAGCCATTGTCTGGCGACCACGGAAAAATGTTTTTTCCTCCTTAAGGGATAATTAGATGAAAGTGTTAGCGTGTAATTCCTCCCATCATTTATGATAAATGAACTGTGTCTCCTGTTGTCTCCCTGAACAGGGAGTATGGAACCATCGATGACGTGGACATCGATCTTCACATTAACATCGGTTTCTTAGACGTGAGTCGGCGTTTTTCCCTTTGTGCACACGCCTGCGCCACCTTTGTCCATTGCTATTCAAACGTGGACATTTTTGCAATTACCCACCAATTATAATGCAGCGTGTGCCCATAATTTCTTTATGCAATGGGAAATGGCCTTAATTAGGGGTGCTAACTCTGCATATGTGTGTGTATGTATGTATGTGTGTGTGTGTTTGTGTGTGTCTGACTCAGGAGGAGGTTGCGACAGCTTGGAAAGTTATCAGAACAGAGCCCATTATTCTGAGACTGCGCTTTTCTCTTTCTCAGTACCTCGATGGACCTGGTGAGTAAAGATGTCAGTGTGGATGTTGGTTTTCTGGGAGGGACTTTAGCTATATGTGCCACTCACTGAGCGTGGGAGGTGAGTACAGTATGTGCCACAACAGAGGGAGAGTGAAAGAAAGCGCACGATGGAACGAGGGTGAATCAGTGCACTGTGTAATGACGTCATCTTCACTCAGAGCCGTCAGTGGAAGTGTTCCAGCCCTCCAACAAAGAAGGCTTCAGCCTGGGCCTGCAGCTCAAAAAGTAAGCGATGTCATCGGCCATATGTAAGGCCCATCTTCTTTTACAGTAACATTGGGCAGTGAAGATTTCACCATTTCACATCAGTTTTTTTTTTATACATTTGGGCAAAATCCAGAATGAGACATCAGAAATAGAACGTCTCCGGGGACGTGTTTTTGACTTTAAAATCAATCGACTCACCTAGCCGATGCATGACGCATAAACGTCCGGCATTCATCTTAAGCCTCGTTCATTTTTTGTATGGGCAGTGCGCTCACACGGGAATAACAACGCACGCAGCCCTGCCCGGATAACCCACACCTCTCCCCGCTGCCATGTTTTTCTCTTCTAACATGGCAGGATCCTGAGCACGTTCACCTCCCAGCAGTGGAAGCACCTCAGCAATGAGTTCCTCAAGGCCCAGCAGGAGAAGAGACACAGCTGGTTCAAAGCCGGAGGGACCATTAAGAAGTTCCGTGCCGGGCTCAGCATCTTCTCCCCCATACCCAAGTAGGTCCCCTGTCTCTCACTGTTCCTAGGTCTGCAACCGTCGTGCTAGTGTAACAAACAGCGAGCAGCCACTGTAAATCATGTTCAACGTATGTTGTCAATCTTCATTTCAGTTTTTAAAAGGAACATTTCCATTTTTATTCTCTGTGCTGTATTGAGTAATGGAGTAGTTGGCCTGCACTGCAATAACACATTTTGACAATATCTGGTAACTGATACAGGACATTTCGTACAACACTAATCCAGTTATTCTCCATTGCCTTGCTAAATCAAAGCCTGTGGTTTCCAATACTCAAACTCACCAGTCATATTCGATGTCAGGCTTAGATGCTTTAAGGCTGACATTGACAGACCAAGTCACATTTGCATACATTTTCCAAATGATCCTGTCTCACTGGGAATGGCATCCGCGGCATTTCTGTCATGTGTCTTTGGTGCACGCCTTTCTTTGGCATTACTTTGTGATGTCTGATGCGGAAGCGTGCTATGTAGGTTTTACTGACACAAGCAAGCTATTTCTTTACGCCCAAAGATTTCTGAGGGATCTGGGTAAATGTGTTTGATCTGGTCAACAAACCGTCAAGCGTACAGATAGTGATGAAAACGTTTTATGACGGTGTCTCGTAGCAAAAGATGACGACTGGCGACGGCGCAAACAACCCAGAGTAGAGTGACTTCAATTCAAAATATGACACACTCAACCTAATCCCCCCCCGGGGACAAGCGCTCTTCCTGGCCTCTGTCTTACTTCTGGATGCTTTGACAGTTATGGGCGCACCGGGACTGAAACCCGGCCCACTATATGGCTGTCACTTCCACTAAACTACCAGGCTGTCTTGACATCCTTACAACTTGACAGATTTCTCATGCCAAATAACATTAGGTATTCGTAAGTAATGCGTTCCATCTTAAAAAGAATGGAAATCGACTGGGGGGTATTAAAATAAATAGACACACACACACACTATCTCCCCCCCGCACACACACACACACACACACACACACGCACGCGAGCGCGCGCGCAGATAGTTATTCTATTTTAAGATACGGATAACATTTGTCTTGGAAAAAAAGATAGTGGATGTTAAAGTATTGCACGTGTTTTTGTGTCTTTTGCTCACCAGGTCTCCGAGTTTTCCCCTGATCCAAGATACGGTTTTAAAAGGGAAGTTGAGCGTCCCTGAGCTGAGAGTGACCCGCCTGATGAACCGCTCCATTTCGTGTACCATGAAGAACCCTAAAGGGGAGCTGTTCAGCTATCCCCCAAATAGCCAGGTCAGTGCCAGTCAGGGCAAACAAGCAGCAGCAAAAAAAAAAAAAAAAAAAAAGTGTGGCTTTTAAATAGAGTGAGTGCCTGCTGTCACGACATTGAGACTGCAAACGCTGCACTACTTTCTGTGTGTAACATCGCCGATAGGAATGAGTCGTTTACATGAGTTCAATGTAATCCATGATTCTACTGAATGTGTGTGTGTGTGTGTGTGTGGGGGGGTATATGTTGTTTTTAAGGCTCTGCACATTGTCCTTGTCTATCCACTCTGACCCTTTTCTCATTCACCTGCCACCCGCACTCCTCCCACCCGAGCTTTCCCCTGCCCTTACCGTTTCATGGCTTCCGCGCTGTTTCCCATAATGCTTTGTCTTCACTTGACTCATCAGACTGTGGCTGTCCCGGCGGCCAGGGCCCCAGCGCAGATTACCACGAGGCAGCTGATTGAATTGTTTTTCTCATCCCAGGCGGGCGGCCACTGCAAGAACATCCCTACCCTGGAGTATGGCTTCTTAGTGCAGGTTAGACCTTCAGGAGACACAGAGTTCGCATAGAGAAACAATCATACACCGACGCAGGACAGACATTGAAAACAATGATCATCAGCACATGGAGGAAGCCTGTTGAGCGTTTAAAGGCGGTTCGCTGCAGTGCTTAAGATCAGTGTGCAGTATTCAGTGAGAGATTTGCAAAGATCCTCATACAGTCATGTTAGGTTCAGGTCCATGCAGTACGTAATCCCATTGTGGGGGGGGGGTTCTCACTGCATTTTATGCAGGCACTCTCGTAGCAGGCTACGGCAGCTCTAACTGCATTGCCAAATTGAAATTTGCGACAACTCTCCCGCCAAACTAGTCTTGATTTTCTTTTCTACGGCATCGCTGGAGGCGGGAACACCACTGTGCTTTTTCTCCGAACAGATAATGAAGTACTCGGAGCAGAGGATCCCCACGCTCAACGAGTACTGCGTGGTCTGTGACGAGCAGCACGTCTTTCAGAACGGATCCATGCTGAAGGTAACCCGGAGGCGAAAGACGGAGCTTTTAATTAATCGGCCTTTTATATCGCTTTTGTCCTGTAAAAGTGATTTTGTCGCTGTGTGCCTGCGTTGACCTGCGCGCTATCAAATTGGTGTTTCATTTCATAATCGCTTTTCTGGGTGTGTTAATGCAGCCCGCAGTGTGCACCAGGGAGCTGTGCGTGTTCTCCTTTTACACACTGGGTGTGATGTCCGGAGCGGCAGAGGAAGTGGCCACCGGAGCAGAGGTGACAGCGACACAACAGATAGTACACTGGGTCCAAAAAAAACGAATGAAAACTAATTCAGTTTAGTATGTATTACGTTCATAAATGTAAAATCCATGTTTTCCCAGGTGGTGGATCTACTTGTGGCCATGTGTCGAGCTGCTCTTGAGTCTCCCCGTAAGAGCATCATCTTTGAGCCCTACCCGTCGGTCGTTGACCCCAACGACCCCAAGACCCTGGCCTTCAACCCAAAGGTCAGCACTCTGCTTGAATCAAGATTAACTTTATAATGACATGCATTTCCTTACAAGAGCACTTTTTGCACATTTTGCAAAACACACTTATTATATTAAACCCACACTTTTGCAACTATTCACAAGCTTAATGCTTGAGATTAGAAAACGGTGACACTGGATATGTGGTCTTTGGCTATAAAATGAAGAGCTGACATTTTGGCATACCGTATTTCCTTGTAAGTGATTTAAGATATTTGTATGTTGTCCCCTCTCTCATTGCACACAATGGATGTTTGGCTCAACCGATGAACACAGAAGAAGAATTATGAGAGACTGCAGAAGGCCCTGGATAGCGTCATGTCCATCCGGGAAATGACTCAGGTACAAGGAGGAGATGGGAGGGGCCACAGTGGATGTGTACGGTTTTCAGTGTATATGAGCCAGGTGTGCGGGGGGAAAGCGGGGGGGGGGGGGCCCTGGTTTGGCACAGTGACAATCATTGCTGATTAGTTTATCCCGCCTGTGTTACTTCCCCTCCGCTCAGCTTGTCTAACCACTGTGGCTGGACTCAGTCTATAGGTGTCTGACGGCCACACGTGCTTTGTGTGGCTTTCCCAGGGCTCATATCTGGAGATCAAGAAGCAGATGGACAAGCTGGATCCGTTGGCCCATCCCCTGCTACAGTGGTGAGTGGACAGTGTATGTCTGTGGCTCTGACGTTGTTTCAGAGTGCGATAAACATTAGCGAGAGTGTCAGTTATATGATCGTCGTATGACAACGTTATGGGGCCTAAAGACATTATTCCATTAGACATTTTGACATCCAGCAGGAAAAGCACTTGCGCGAGGGATAAAATAATGGTGTCATGGCTTAGTGGGACATGCGAATGGAACCATCAATAATGTTGATACGGCTACAGTCCCTTCTTTATGCTGCGACAAGGCAGAAGGTCTGCCGTCAAACATCTGTTCCATGCTTTTATGAGGCACTGACAACAAATAGAAAAAAAAAATACACTTTAAATTTCTCTTTTGCCTAATTTGAATAATTTAACTTTCTCTCTCTCTCTCTCCCTCGCCCTTTCTTCCTTCCTCCCTTCATCCCTTCCTCCCTTCCTTCCTTCCTTCCTTCCTTCCTTCCTTTCTTTCTGCAGGATTATTTCCAGTAACAGGTCTCATATCGTCAAGCTGCCTCTCAGTAGGGTAGGACACCGGAAAAACGTCCCCTCGAGTCTCCTTTATCAAATTAGCCGTTTACTGCATCGATGTGTTATTTGACAGTCAGTGCTCACCCCCCCCCCCCCCCCCTCCCCTCCCCCCCCCCCCCCTCTATCGTTTCTGTTTCTCTCTCTCTCTCTCTTTCACTCTCTCACTATGGTAGCAACTGAAATTCATGCACACCTCCCACCAGTTCCTGCTGCTCAGCAGTCCCCCGGCCAAGGAGGCTCGTTTTCGCACTGCCAAGAAGCTATACGGCAGCACCTTCGCCTTCCAGTGAGTCCCCCTCTGACATTGGCCTTTTGCAGAGCCCATAAATTCAGTACTCTTTAATGTATGGCCAAAAGTACAAACATTCAAACCTATAAAACACGGCAAATATTGTGTAGCTCCTATAATATATTAAGTGAGAAATCACGTCAACTGTAAATAACTTTTTTTTTCTCATATGACATACACAATTTAGCACCACAGCGGTACACGTGTCTCAGCGTAACACCCGGTCGTTCGGTTGTGGACGGAGGGCCCATTGGAGCAGATTTTTTTATGGCAGCGTAACAAACAACAGCGCAGAGCGGTGGCCGTTCTCTTGGACAGAGAGGCCACCTTGCTGAGCCAGCTCACGAAGCCAGCACTGTCTGTGAGACAGACATTTGTGCCGTAGCAGATGGGGCCCTGCTGAATATTTTAGATACACACGGCCCATCTGGGCACTCTCAGAGCACATTTCACCTCATGAGCAGCGTTAACAGTCTCCGCTTCGGCTGATTAATACGACGAGCTTTCTAACTCTCGGCAGAAAGCGCAGAGAAAAGTTACACTGAGATGAAATGAGAGGTACTTCAAATAAGTCAGAGGAATGAAGGAAGTCTGAAATATTTACAAGACAATAAATAATATGGAAACGAAGGCTGTGGGACAAAAAGCTGTGTACCCTTTTTATAACTAGATAAAAATAACGTACTGATGGCACTTGATGGATGAATTCAAATAGCCTTTTTTCGAAAGTAAGAAAGAACGTAGTGATGGGTTGTCGTCTTTCATCCTTACCTTTTAGTACTGTAGTTTGCTTGCATGAATGGTACAAACAGATGGATAAACTAGTTTAAATGTCGCCGAGAAACATGGTTGGAATTTTTCAATCTACCGTTCTCGACGTGAATTTCAAGTAGCTATTTGGAAAACACTTAGGCGATAATGGGGCATATAAAGCCGTAAAAGCTGATCTAACAATTAAGCACATTCTTTGCACAGAACTAATAATTCATGACATTTTGCAGGGGGCAAACACTCACGGTAAACCAACTTAAAGGGAATTATCACTTCACTAATTCCTTCTTCAGAGGTCGCTAGACAAAACGCACCAGTGTCGCATTGGTCCAATGTTCTCGTGCAGCATGGACGCGGGCCAGCACACATCAGTGGTTGCACATTCACACGTCGCACAGCACTTTGTTTTATCTCTCCTTTTTCTTATCTCTCCCCTCTCTCTACACTTGCTCTAGTGGTTCCCATATAGAGAACTGGCACTCTGTTCTGAGAAATGGACTAGTCAATGCCTCTTATACCAAACTGCAGGTACGTAACCCTGGCAGTGGGCTGGAATTTACGATCGGCATCTCCTCTCGGACAGTAAACCTGCTCTCGCACAGAGCAGGCTGGTTGTCCGGCTGATTCATTTTTGCAGTTAATGGATGCCAGCTTCCCTTTCATCAGCTTTGCAATTGCCATTGTAGTGAGCAGGGCACACTGGGAGACTTTCCTGGCCAATGCCGGCCGCCCCGCCACTCCTTTCAGGCCACGGCAGCCGACAGCACGTCCCTTCCTGTTGCGGGACAAGGGGAGGGGACGGCGGTGTCGGCTGTCATGTCAGGAGTCTTCCTCGTGTGCCCTGTGGGGGTTAACCACCTAGAGCACTGAGTAGACTAGGTCTGACCCTGAAGGATGCAAAAGGACGAGCTCCACGATAGTGAGTACATAGCTTCCTGTGGGGGAATAAGGAAGGATTCCATATAAGGTCAGTAACTGACACCACTCGTCACCTACTCAACCGAGGTCAAATAGATGCCTCAAATTACCCCCCAAAAAAGTGGCTGATTTGCGCACAGGTACGTTTGACCAAATCAGAACCAAAAAAAAAAAATCGCTTCAAGGCTGAAGCCAAACAACTTTCTACCCAACGTGTTCTAATCCGATCTGCATCCATTCTCATCTCCATGTTGTTTCACTCTGTGAGCCAGGTGATAAATAAATAAGAAAAGATGAAGCGAGCGCTGGGGAGAGTGATGCAGCGGATAATTGCTCCGGGGAGATACTCCGACTTGTTCTGAAAATAGATTAAACGCAATTAAATGTGAAATCTCAAGGATCGACGAGGCGTTCACGTTGGCCGTGATTGCCGTATCATGCTGACGTGTTTCATTAATGCCGTCTTTGTTCCACGACTTTTTGAACTCCTCATCTTTGATCTTGCCGAGACGCTCGTCTGCCTCTGCTTTCTCCGCTCCGTTTCACCTTGAGCCTTGCCAAACAGCCCCCCCCCCCTCCTCCCCAGGTCACTGTATTTCGTTGGAGGACGACATGTGCCTCCAGTGCCAGCCATCACGCAACCAACCCGCCTCGTCTATTATTCCTTTTGATTTCTCCCAGATTTGCCACGTCCCTGACCTCCAACTCCTTCCCATTCTGTTCCCCAGCTATCACGTTGCACTTTGTTCTCCCTCTTGTGTCTACTCTGGTACTTGTCCACGTCACACCCGTGACCCGGCCGCTTTTCTCACCGCGGACATCCTTGCGTGGAGGCTCATCACCATCATCATCACCCTCAGTCATCCTCATATCATGTTTCATCATCGAACCACTATTGGAGTTCTCATTTCTGACTTCAGCTTTTCTTTGAATACCGGGCCATTCTCCACGCAAAGTTTGCCTTCACAATTGGACAGCATGAAATGATCTCCAACAGACTGCGTTGTGTTGTGAGGAGAAAAAACAGTGTGCAGACTGCGCAGATTAAAGCACCATCTTTGCTTTTTTGCCGGTATCGGCTTGGAGAGATTTTCCTAACAACAGCAAAATTTGGAATGTGCTGCACTGAATGCGAGTGGACACCTGCCATGCGTGTGTGTGTGTGTGCGTGCGCGTGTGTCTATGTGAGGTTGTCCTGTGCAACCGCTCAGTGACCCACTCCTTCCTTCCTGCTCTTTTCAAACCCAAGCTGCATGGGGCAGCATACGGAAAGGGCATCTATCTGAGCCCCATCTCCAGCATATCTTTTGGATACTCAGGTAGGAACGGCTCCTTCAACGAGGCTCTGTGTGTGCGTGTGTTCTGTGTGTGACATGGCCTGATTATCATCCTGGATATTTTCATTTTTCACTTCGTGGGAACGTTCCATGCACTCCTTCCTATTGTGCTGCACTGTGTCGTACGTCTATATTGGGGGTTGGGCCTTGGGCCTCCGAGCTTGTGTGCCACCTACCATGCCATGCTTTTTGTTGCAGCTGTGTTAAATGGGGCCATCATCGGATTTGTGTGTATGTTTTCATGCGTTCTTCTTTTTGTTGTGTTGGGGTTTTCAACCAGACATCATTCTTTTATATATCTGTCAAATTGTACCATTCAGAGGTTGGAATTCAGTCTTACAACAGTAGTTGAGGCGGATCATGTATGCAGCGGGTCGGCAAGACCCCCTTTCCCCTTACACTCATGATTTTCCAAGGATGCGTATGGAACCAATATATTTGAGCTAGAGGCTGAATATAAAATTCACTGGATTTTATCTGTATCTATACTTAAATATGTACATTGTTTTGATCAATGATCACAACTAATTGCACGGTGTAAAAAAATTGTATTTAATTCATTGTTGGTAAAAAATTCAATGGCAACAGCTGTACTTGCCGCGCCCCGGTTGTTTATGATACTAAATGCTGAAATCATTTGGCAGCTCATTTTTTTAATGCCTAAATGTCCAGTAGCGTTTTGGACCACTAACCTTCATTCGAAGGTGAGCACCGTGGGTAATAATTCATCTTTACAAGCTGTTGACGACCACTAGAGGAAGGTTTTTCACAGCATGAATGACTCGAGGTAAGGTCGTTCTGACGGAGGGTTGTTTACTCTCTGTGTGCTGCTTCTTGCAGGGATGGGGAAAGGACAGCACCGCATGCCCACCAAAGATGAACTGGTGCAGCGTTACAACCGCATGAACACAATACCGCAGGTGAGAGAACTACATCCATCCCACGCTACCTCCTAACATATACTGTGAATTCAATACGTACATGACGTTATTTCTCTCACCTTACTTTTTGTCCCATAGAGCCGTCCAATACAATCGAGGTTCCTTCAGAGTCGAAACCTGAACTGCATCGCTTTGTGTGAAGGTAATAAAAGAAGAAAATGATGTGTTAAATTATAAATAGATTACTTTTTCAGGGAATAAAGTCTCCCATTTGTCCAACTTGAAAATGACACCAAAAATTGCTGAGAAGGGAGAGCAATGCTGTTAGACATTTTGATAAACGTGGCTCGTGTATTAATATGCAAAAATGGATCAAATACATTTTAGAAATCATCGTATGATCATATTCGTCATAGTTGAAGAAAACTAGGAGAGCAGGATATTAACTCGAGCCATAGATCATCCTGTAAATCCTTTTGCAATGCAAGAGCAACACTACTACAGCAACCAATAATAGCACAACAAAGAACTTAATTCTCCAATATGCTTCTGTCTCATTAACAGTAATCACATCTAAAGATCTGCAGAAACACGGCAACATCTGGGTGTGTCCAGTATCCGACCACGTGTGTACTCGCTTCTTTTTTGTGTAAGTATATCTCACTTCTTCAACTCTTTCATTATTTCCACAGAACGAATATGTCTAATTACCAGGAGAGTTGGCAAAGCAACCAGGCGGCAGTGAAAAAAAAAAAGTCACCATCACCCTTGAAAGGCATAGCTCATTACTCAGGTCGCACAGTTTTACCTGCTAAACTACACATAATGGCGTTTTAATGACAAATGATGGCGCATGCTGCTGTTGTCCCTCATCGCTCATCATTATTTTAAACCGGTCGTGAATAAATTGCAGTCACGCCTGAGCGGCGCCACCGCTCCCCGACACTGGGTTCCTCTCAGGTCACAGGCTCTCTGTGTGAGCCGTGTGTGGAGCCCAAACGGGTAAAAACGCGGCACCTGCATGGCTTGCTGATGTTCGGCGCTCTGGGCCTCGAGGTGGAAGGCAATCAAATTTAAATCACAGCCGAACATAATTCACTTCTGAACCTTTGCTCTGCGTGGGATTGCATTTTTCCGCTTTGAGAAATGATGGATTTGTTTGGAATAACAGGAGGCCTTGTTGTGTCAGCACTAACAATGCTTCATTCAGCAGTGATGAGAGTAACTCGCAGAAGCTCAGATGTCTATGAAAAGGTTATTTTAAACAGCATGGTGTCTTTTTGACAAGATGAGAAAATAATACACTATAAATGGATGCTTTATTTACTTTGACTTACTTTTGAAACTTCTGGGCTCTTCATACCCACAAATAGTAACAGCAAAAAAAAGAAACCGAAATATAATCACAAAAAAAAACATACTGAACGAAGAGTATCAAGTCCATGTGCAAACCCCATGTCTATGTACATGTTACAGGTATGAGGATGGCCAAGTAGGAGATGCCAACATCAACACCCAGGAGCCTAAGGTTCAGAAGGAGATCATGCGTGTGATTGGGACCCAGATCTACTCCAGCTAATGGAGGTTCACCGGCGACGCGTGGATGGATTCGTCTCTCCGGCGGAGACACGCAGGCAGGCAGACAGATAGAGCGAATGTTCGGGGGGGGCGAGCTGACCTCAGGCCTCCCACGCGAGGCCGAGGGGGCTCCTGAGCACATTCTCTCTCGAGTCAAATTTTGTGTTGATGGTCCCCTCAAATGACGCTCCCCCCCTCATGTTGATTTAACCGTCTCTTCGGTTTAGCCTGGTCAAAGTCAGTCGGATGTTCTGAGTTCATGACATTCACAGCGAATCAGCGACTGCCGTCACCGGTATGCTGGTAGATAGACACACTTTCAAATATTGGGTCAAATGCAGGCTTTTTTCCTCTCTTGCTATACTTACACTGATCCGTTGGATTAATTATCTCTAGTTATCATTTCTCTGTGTGAATTCCGGGTAAGAAGATAAAATCGAATCATTGCAAATGATAATTAGATCCCTTTGTGGTTGGATGGATTTACATGCACACAGAAGTTTGCCTTGTGTTCACAAAGGCATTATCTCTGATTGGTTTATTTAATTTTCTCCGACTAATGACATGAATCAAGGTCTCTGACACGGCTATCTGAGGGGCAGGCACTGCTCTGTCTGTCCTCGTGTCCTTGTCCGCTGCCAGAGTCCAGTAAACGAGGTGTGGCTTGAAGTTATGCACACTACAGGCACTTTGATCATCATATGTAATCCCGAAAAAATCCAGCAATTAACAATATTGCGATTTCTCATAGAGGAATTAGGACCGCTCTGATCGTGGTCACTGCACTTTCAAAACCTTCAAAGCTCCAAACAGCCCTGCCAACGAAGACCTACGACTTCCAGCATATTTCAATTTGAAACACATCTCAAAACTTCCCATCGGATTCACAACTCACAAAATTCATTGTACAGAAAAATGAAACGCACCCATTTAATCAGAACTATCGAGTGACCGTATAGGCCAGGTGAGCTCACGTCCTCCCCACCCCGAACCTAACAGAGACCGGACGTTACAGAGGTGCGTCAATGTGCAGCCCCCAGGTTCCACCTTGGAGAATGGCAACCTTGTACAGCTAATCAAGTTTATCAGTTAGTCATGTACTGTACGTATGTATGTATGTATGTATGTATGTGAGTTTGTATTTTCTTGACATTATACTAGACATTGCACTTATTCAACGTTTGCCTAAGCTGGAGAAACGGACATTCCACGGACCTGCAGAGGGGCAAAAAAATATATATATTTATGGAGTCAGGAAAAACATAATATCCAACTACAACTAAACTATGTCTGTACTAATATGGGCTGTCATTGTTTTCTGGACCTTTAAATCCTGACTACTGAATGGACTTTTGAGGTACTGAAGGAGAATGAATTGTACATAAGGACATTGGAGAGCTCATTGAAATGTTTTGCTATGAGAGAGATCGGACGTGTGCAGCCGAGTCATTGTGTTGCGGGACTATTCTAGCAACTGATGGCTGCTTTGGCCGGGAGGTTTGACCTCCGTGCTGTCTGCGTTTTGACGACGATATGAAATTGACGACGACGATGGTGATCGTGTTTAAGATGAAAGGCGACAACGCAGGAGAAAAAAATAAAAATAAAGCCTGATTTTGCACAGTTTTACATACAGCCTCCTTATTTTTTGCGTCTCTGGTGTGGAAACCAGTGCGTGACTGTGTTTTGTGTTTGAGACAGGAGGGGGCACCATTACTCCACCGATGTGTACATGCGCCATCAGTCCTATGATCAATTTGTCTAGTCTAAAGATCAACACCAGTCTTTCATTCCCTGTATTCATATCTCCCTCAATTGTAATCCCTTGAAAAAGCTGATAATAAGCGGGGCATAATCGTTTTTCCACAGACTTTTTTTTCACTGAAAAGGTTCATGTGCTGAAGGCATTCGATCTCCCACCAGAAAGCACATAGTTAGATATACGTCACGTTAGATATAAAATTGAGTGTCATTCATCTGGTTTGTTTTCCACAAAGCGTGGTAGACACACAAAATATTGCCCTTCGTTGATTTTGACATGGAAATGAGATGCATTAATGCTACCATGGGAGGAAGAAATAAAGAAAGAATAAGAGACAGATGTTGTCCATCCATCAGACTGAAACACACACCACACTGTCAGCCACAGCAGAGAGACACAATACCCAGCTATATGTTGTAAATACATGCCGTGCAAATTGGAATAGAGCAAAAGTAATTGATTTACTGCTGGAGGAAGTGGTGCAGTACAGGCCCGATACGCTGACATTTACAGCAGATCGTTAGGATCGAAAATCTACATCTCCATGTTTTCAGCTTATTGCATTACAAATGGATTCAAGTTTACATTGTTTTCCTCACATCTAACCCCCCCCCCCTTCTTTAAACATGGCACAGCATATCACTAGTGGGAACGTGGACCAAGCGATTGCTCACTTGCTACTGGCTCTCTGTGTTGCCCTGACCGCAGAAAGCTCTCCTCTTTCAAATCAACAGCACGCGTCTCATTCAAATGTCCACACTGATGGCTGTTTTGGCACACGAGGCCTCACATGTACACAAGTGCTGGGTGAGTGAAGAGTGGACATAATCACGGGGATGCTGAAGCACTCATACACCCTTGAAAGGCACTTTATGTGTGTAGTTGTGGCTACGGTAATTGGGCCCCTCCCTTTTATAGGATGACCCATTTGACAGGGCCCATGGCTGAGCCCTTGTACTCCTATTTGTGTGTGTGTGTGTGTGTGTGTGCGCACGACTAGCAGATGATGTGTATGGTTCACGTGTTACAATGATCTCTGAAACCCAGCCCTCATGTCGGACATGGTCCCTTGGTTTTGGCTTTGTCCCCCATTACCAAAGCCAGCTGGCTGGTGGCACACAACTGCACGTTGCTCAGCTCCAACCGAGCCGTCTCTCTGAGTAATTCCATCGTCCACCACCGAGGGGAGCTCCGGTGTTACTGCGCCCCGCTTTGTTTCAACGACTTTCTTTGCATGCCTAATACACGCTCCTGCACAGACGCACAGGGCACTGGGACGTACACCCACATGCAGGTAAACACACACACACACACACACACACAAAGCAGAGCGGTTGTTTGGTCAGATAAAGGAGTAGTGACGGGAGGGCAGGGGGTCACAGAGGGTGTCGGGCCCTCGGAGGAAGCGACGGCTCCCGGCCTCCCTCTATCCCGCCTCCATAATAAGAGTGACCGTTTGATTCCGGCACAAAAGGAGCAATTACAGGGAGTTGTTTAATCACCCACACTTTTATTGAGCACGGGGTCTCTTAGCTTGCAGCTCAGGCCCCCGTCGTCGGCAGCAGCGGGCGACAGGAGTGACAGGGAAGGTCGGTGGTTTAACGGGGCGCGAAGGGGTCTCGTTTGAGTTAAGACTTCGCAGACTATTCAGCACGCTGCCGAGGCCCCCGGGACAGAGACAAAGAGGTAGACGAGACCGGAAGACCGGATGGCCAGCCAGGCGGAGAGATAGATGGACTTCACAGAGAGACCAGAGGGCAGAGTTTTTTCTTTTTTTCGGGGGGGGACACACAACGGAATCAGAATCACGTTAATTGCCCAAGTGGAATAAATGCGCAACTCAGTGTTTCACCCAGTGGAGATGCAGCCGCAAATTGATAACGCGCCACAAAAACAAAAGACATATCCGGATACGCAGTGTTGCTGCACTTGTTGAGCAGTGTTGAGGTGTGGTATATTCCCCGGAGTGTAACAGGAGCCAGTGTCTAATGATTTTGAGAAAGAAATGCTTCACCACGAGCAAAGCACGGACAGGATTCCTGAACCTCACAGGCTGTGTGGACTTGTGTGGACATTGCATGTGCGGGGATGGCCCACAAAAATGTTTTTTTTTTTTTTTTAACAAAGACAGATAGAAGAAAAACAATAGAATTCGATTTGACTACTTTACAGTCATCCCAAAGCCCCGGTAAGCCCAAACTCCCATTCAAAACAGTACCAAGCACTGTCAGGGCTTTGTATTGAATTTTCAGCCTAGGTGTTACTCTGTGTTTGTGTGCATGCGGAGTGCCTCTTCCTCCTCCTCCACCTCCTCTGTGGATATGAATGATGGAGTACAAGTCCTTGTCTAGTCCCTCAAGAGCTGGAAAGGATGGTGGTGAGAGGCGAGGAAGGTGAAGGAAGGGGGAGTGGGCGGCGACGGACGGAGGAGCTGATGGGCTGATGGCGGCGGTTGTGTGTTGGACAGAGCGAGGTGGTGGTTGTTTCAAAATGGCAACAGACTGGCAAAGAACAGCACCACTGTGTGGTGACCAAGGGGAGAAGTGTGCGTACGTGAGTTTGTGTGCGTGTTTGTTTCCCTGTAGGTGTGTCTGTGCACGTGAGTGTGTGTGTGTGTGTGGGTTGGTTGAGGTGGGGGGGGGGGGGGGGGGGGGGGGGGGGTTGAGGAGAGGGTAGAAAAAGATAGAAGAGGATGAGAGGGAGGGGGGAGAAACGGAGTACACCATTGCTGCTCGTAAAGCCAACAGCTGTGTGGGTAATGTTTTGTGACACCGAGCCTCTCTGAGCCCTTCTGTTTCCCAGAGAGCTGGGAGACGCCACATTCCGTCGTCACAAATGGCTCTGTCATTCACCCCCTAAGTCTTAATTATCGCTCCTGTTTTTTGTTTTTTTTTCTTTTTCGGGCCACGTTTTGCCCGGGCGTGCGGATCCATCTGCACGCTGTATAATTCCACTCCGCAATTTACAAGTGGCATTTATTACAATGGCCTCCGCAACATCACCTCCTCTTGACACTGGCAGCTCTTCTCAGAAAGACAAGGGGCGAACAAAAGAGCAGCGCAATCTGGCAGCAACAGTGCCCAACCTCCGCTCCCTCAAATCTCTTGTTTTTTTTTTTTCTCAACTGCACCCCCTTGCTCTCTGTATGACTATCTCTCTCCACCCCCGTATTACTAATTTTCCACTTCTAGCTGTGTGTGTGTGTGTGTGTGTGTGTGTGTTTTCCCTTTGTTATTAATTTAATTTTTATGGGATTCACAGTACTCGCACAAACCGCCCCCTATCTGCCTTGAAGCAGAGGAAAAGGAAATAGCTGATGTTGATTTTTTTTTTTTTTTTTTTCCTCCTCTCCCCCACCCGTTCGTAATTCATTTTGGATTAATTCCCCTGTCTTCTGAGACAATCCTAATTCTTTATTATTTCCACTTCACAGCCTTGATGACATCCCCATATCCACATATCATATCCAGGGGAAACTTTACACCCAGCAGACCTTCTTGTTTTCCCGTTTTCTTTCCTGTCTCTCTGCTTCGGTCTAACTCACTCCAGCTTTTAATTTCTCTTCCTTCCTCTCTTCCTGTGCTATTCCGTGTCTCACTCTCCCCCTCACAGACAAACTTGTTCGTTTCTGCGCTGCTGCGGGGCTCCTGTCATAAGCGCGCACGCACGCCCGCACACACACGCGCACGCGCGCACGCACACACACACACACTTCCCACCTCTCTGTCAGTGTCATAATGTGCGTTTGTGTGCGTGCGTGCGTGTGCCGCGTCCATATCACCGCAGCTCGTCTGTCCTTATTCGCGTGGGAATAAAATTGCATTGAGCGTTCTTTGATATTAAGGTTCAACCGGAGAAAATTCCACATTCATCCATCACTTGTCCCCCTGTCTGTCCTCGTGAAGTGACGCACAGTGCCTCTCTTTGATTCGCACCGCTCACTTGTCAATTTCCTCTGCTACTGGAGATGTTCATTGGCAGATGGACACTCACACGCGGTTCCCTTTCATCTTTGTTTCTGGCCTTTTAGTCTTTTTTTCTCCTCTCCCTCTGTCCCCTTTTATTTTACTCCTGCCACCGCATTTCACCCCTTTTCAGCCTCTACTCCCATCATGCTTTTAAATTCATCACTCCTCCTTCCTTTGCTTCCTTCTATCATCCCTTCTATCTACCTATCTATTTGTCTTTTATTCATCAATCATTCTCCTTTAGATTTTTAGTAGCCATTTTCACTGCTGCCACTGGCGCTCTCCTTTGTCCCGCACCTACCAAGTGCTTACACCACACACACACACACACACACACACACACACACACACACACAGCGTCCCATCTCCAATTCACTATTAAGTGGGGCCTGAATTTCCCCTGAGCTCTGCTATGGTGGAAGCCGCCTCTGGAGTCCGGCTGTGCTAGATGTGTTGTCTGCTCTCTTACCATTCAATTACCCTCCTGTAATCTGACAGGCTCCTCATGGCCTGCACTGGGACAATCACCAGAGTGTGTGTGTGTGTGTGTGTCTCTCTCTCTCTCTCTCTCTCTCTCTCTCTCTCCTGTTTGTGTCTGCTGCTTGTTATTATATCTGTCTCTGTGAGTGTATCTCTGTTACAGATGCGTACAGATGCGGGGAGGTTTTTTGCACTGTGCATTGATGTTTGTTTCCCCATTACCTCTCTCGCTCGCCCCGGATCTCTGGCCTGAAATCACTTGACATTGCGCTGCACCCACAGAAAAGATACTCAGAATTCCCCCAAATGACCGACATTTCGCTCCCTTATCCACACTTATTATTTGGCTCTGCAATCTCTGACTTGTTTCTTATCGCTCTCCTGCCTCCAAAATGTCTTCTCACTCGCTATTTCGCCATCATTTTTATCATGTTCACCTAATCACTGTCCCTGTGTTTTTTTTCCTTTTTTACCCCCCCCCCCTCCTATGTCTGTGCGAGGCAGACTGGCTCTCTGCGTTGACCTGAGAAGGACTGACATTCAGAGGCCGGTTCCCTGCCTGCAGCACTGACATTTCTGCCAGACTTTGATGGCGCCTTTGAACAGAGATGTGTGGAGGGAAGCGCTGCCTGTCTCTCTGCCTTCCAGCGGCTCGAGCCACGCCGTAGCGGGCTGCGTTCCCATCGCGCACGCGTGCACACATGCAGAAAAACACATGCACATACATGGACAGAACTGCGCGTTCACCTGAAGTCATTTATTCTGCCACATTTGCTTAGGCACTCTGACGTGTACATCCGCACCGAAATGCACACATTTCCATATAAAATATAACACACATGCACACATTTGCGCGCACACACACACACAATCATACACCTCCTACTGGGAAGCCTTCAAAGACCCTCATTGCCCCCCTCTGATAAAACTGGCGCAGGGAGAGTGGCAGAGGAGCAGGATGTTGGAGGGGACCCGGTTATCTATCGCAGCTCTCCCCTATCCACCACCCAACCCCCCCCCCCCGCCGCCGCCGCCCCCCACCACATTGCCAACCCCCTTCTTCCCCTCTTCCCGTGTTGCCTTCAAAGACACCCATGTCACTCCTGTATCTCCCCTCTCCTCCTACCCCCCCTCCTCCTCTTCTTCCTCTTCAGTGCCTTCCAACCTTCTCTAAGCTCTCCTCTGTGCAGCGCGCTCTCTCACCAGCTACTCACAAATGGGACAAAATACTTACGAGAAGAAATAAACAAAAGAGGAATACACAAAAGTGCTCGCAGGTCGCTCTATTGACAATCATTGCAGCATAATGGAAAAAATGGCACTTCGTTGAGTGAACGCAGATTCTGTGCCAAGCTGCCTGCTTTGGCAGGTCCCCCCCCCCTCCCTGTTGTCACAGAGAATGGGGATATATTTTTTTTTTTTCATGCGTTGGAGGTAGGGACCAAAACATGTGGCGCTCTGTGGGTCTAATTAAAATGACTTGGCCATTTTTCCATGCGATGCTGTCTCGGAGAGGTGGATAAGAATTGAAACACTTCATTTAGTTTCGCTTGAACAAAAGAGGAATACACAAAAGTGCTCGCAGGTCGCTCTATTGACAATCATTGCAGCATAATGGAAAAAATGGCACTTCGTTGAGTGAACGCAGATCCTGTGCCAAGCTGCCTGCTTTGGCAGGTCCCCCCCCCCTCCCTGTTGTCACAGAGAATGGGGATATATATTTTTTTTTTTCATGCGTTGGAGGTAGGGACCGAAACATGTGGCGCTCTGTGGGTCTAATTAAAATGACTTGGCCATTTTTCCATGCGATGCTGTCTCGGAGAGGTGGATAAGAATTGAAACACTTCATTTAGTTTCGCTTGACGCCTCCTCTCTGCGGAGCTGGACTGAACTGAGCCTTGATGAGGGACGTGGATGTGACAACTGGATGCAAATATGTGTGTGTGTGTGTGTGTGTGTGTGTGTGTGTGTGTGTGTGTGCGTGATAATGCATCGGTATTAAAACCTGCACACAAATCAGAATATATGTGGAATTTGTGGTATTCTCGTCAGGAAGTTTATGAGCTGAATTTCCGCCTTTCACTGATGTCCCCGATAAGAAACACGAGAGATCCACTAAAGATCTACTGCCAAAACGGTCTATTTTGTTATCTCTGTTCAAATGTGCCGTCTTAACAGTATATAACAGTTTGTAAGACAAATTCATGTCTAATTCATCCAAGTCACTTTCAATTGCCCTCTTGAAAAAAAAAAAAAAAAAAAAGCAGCGTACTCGCCTACTTTGAAGAAACTGTCACTTGTTTTAAGGGAAGACTGGAGAAGAGACTGTCTCTGTACCAGACACTCTGTGAGAGATTATTGTGAGCAACAATATTATTTAAATAGGCAGGCATTTTTTCCCCCAAACGCACCGTGGCTCTCCGACGTGGCATTCTTTCAGGAATGAATTCCAAACTTGTTGATTCAAGTTAATTCAATCCAAGTTGAAATTTAAGTTGTTTGAAGCCAGTGTTCTTCCTTCCAACTCCCTCTTCCTCAGTCACTGGTAAACACCGCTTTTATTTCCTAAGCTGGACTGGAGGGCAGCTTCCTCCTCCAAGGTGGCTAACAAGTGCATTAATACTCTTCACTGAGTGTGTCGATTTTATTAGCCCACCTTTCCTTGCGTAGGAACAGAAAAGAAAACATGAAGTGGAAGATTTGAAGACTGAATTTGCAAACTTGATGCAGTCCTGGCTGAGGGCTCGCGTGTGTGCGTAGAGAGAGAGAGAGAGAGAGAGAGAGAGAGAGAGGAAGTGACAGGTCTCGCGCCTTCTAACGGCCCTCTGGCCCAGCGGCGTGGCAGGGACACCGGCACTGACGTCCCTGCCAGCTCCTTCATCGCTCCCCCCCCCCCCTCCCCCCACCCCGCCCGCGCCCCCTCCCGTCTCTCCTCCGAGCTGGGGGCCCCTGGGTGCCCGCAGCCTCCCCGCACTTGGCTATTGATTGGGAACAGGGCTGCAGCTCACCTGCTAATTGAAAGCCGATTGGGGCCCTGGGGCAGAGCTGTAAATCAGGCCCCACATGGCATTAAAAGCTGAAGGCTGACGGGCCACTGTAAATCCACAGCTGCTAATAGCGGTTGTGTACATCCATCTGTGTTAGTGCTGGACGTTAGTGTGTGTCTATATGTGTGTCCTCGTTCCACGGCAAGTAGATACGCTAAATGTGATGTTAATGCTTGTGGGCTACACAGGCGTGCATCTGATCAACAGCGTGTTTATGCATTTTGCACATGTGTCGGTTTTGCATACACGTAGGTGCATTTGTGTAAACACACGACGGGAAATGGGTGTGCATGTTCGAGTGGATATATTGGCATATTATGAGTCTGTGTGCATGCAGACACTACACGCACACACGCACACACGCACCCATACACAGGTGGTTCACAGTGACAGCCTCATCTCCCACAGGAGCAGGAGAACAGTCTCGTCTGTAATGGACACATCCTTCCTCTTTCTTCAACCCTCCTGACAACGGCAGCAACAGCTCTTCATCCTCCCCTCCCTCTATTTCCCATCTCTCTCTCTCTCTCTCTCTACCTTCCACCAGCTCTCCCTTCTTTCTTTGTCTCCACACTAGTTACACCTGTGATCCTCCGCTGAGATATCAGCTCTTGAGCTGAGCCTGATGTTTTTCTTCTCCTCTGATTCCTTTTTTTCCCCCCGACAGTCTGCCTCTTCTCTTCTTATTTATTTTTGGTTTAAGTTCCGGCTATGTTTAAACATATGCATCTAAGCACGTATGCTTTAGTACAGTATGTATGCTACTTATGTATGGGCCCACGTTGGGTGTTCCACTTCATTAAAAAGAAGTGTGTTAAGTTGAGGTAAGGCCAGTCGAGTTCGAAGACTGTTTTCGGGGATCTGGCTTTGTGCATGGGTAATTTAATGTGATGTGTAACAGTAGGTGTACGTTTTTGTCGTGCCATTTGGGACAGGACATAAGCTTCAGCTTGCGTGGTATAAATGCATAAAATTGCAATAATAATGCAATAGTTGAATTTAGTTTTTGAAAGCGTTTCTGACCTCTATCTATCTCTCGCTCGCTCTCTCTCTCTCTCTCTCTCTCTCTCTGAGCTCAAAATGTTGGAGACGCACCCGCGAGGGTGTTGTTGGCAATGACCCACACACATTCTCCCGGTTATGAGTCTGGGTACGATCAACATGATTTTGAAGTCATTAAGCCAAGGTACTACAATGCGTTTTCTTTAAGATTTCCCTTGTTGCAAACAAAGGGCCTCCACCAGACCGGAAAAGAGGCTGAAAGTTTAGAACACACATGATATATCTATCTGCCCATCTTCAGTGTCTCTCTCCATGTCTCACTTAGTCTCACAATCTCACTCTACTTTCTACCCTCGCTCCCTCTCCGTCTCTCGCTCTGTCTTTCTCCGAGCGGTGTGATTGAGTAGGGGGGGTGCTGGCTGTCCTGCAGCATGGCGCGTGGAAACAGAGGTTAATTGGATTGTAATTAGAGCGGAGGTGATTAATTGATAGCATCTGTAAATTTGGATGTTTTCATTGTAAATGTGACAAATGAGAGCGTGGCGGGCCGGAGGAGGAAGGGCAGCAAGAGCAAGGGGCTGGGGGGGGGAGAGAGAGAGAGAGAGAGAGAGAAAATGAGAAAGCGAGCAAGACATACACAGGGAAAGGGAGAGTTGCAGAAACGGTAGAGAGAAAAGGAGCAATAGGCATATGGGTGAGGAAAAAAAGGGTTTATTTTCACTTAGTGTCGGTGCCCATTGTGACGTGGCATAGGAAAGTGGATGAACATGATTCAGTGCTTGCACGATCGAGCTAGTGATCATTTAATTAACGAAAAACAACATTTTCGGCGGTTTACTCTGAAATGCCGCGCTGCACATTCCTCTTCCTTCGCACTCAAATCACATTTCCTCTGCTCTGGACTCAAAGGTAGAGTTAGCAATGTGGGGAACGATTGTTAGCAGATACTGTATTACGACCGTAACGGTGGACACATGCTGCTTCTGGTTCAGACATTTTGGTTTCGCTCCATTTCGCTCCTCCTTCACACCCCCTCCCCTTTCCCCCCTGCACGAGCATGAGCCCCAAATAAAAAAAGAACCAAGAAGTCCCGTTGCTCTCTTCGGGTCGTCCGAATGGACTGTTGTTTCCCGAACCAGGGCTTTGTTTGAAAACTGATTTTCAGATTCTTCTCGGTGCACCGAGAAGAATCTGAGATATTAGCATAATTTGACCAAAAAATGATGCATTTGATTAAAATCAATTTCCCAACCTTCAAATGCTCTGGCCGTTAGGAGATTGGGTAACATACAGCAGAGGGGAAAGAACACGATGGCGACACCTCAAACGCTAAGTGCACATACAAAGTCAAGCCACTCAGACAGGCAAGGCTAACGCCCAAAGACACAAACGACCCTCGATGCCCACATTCACACCTGAGGGTAATATGGCCCCCCGTTAACCTAATACCAACGCACATGTCTTGAGACTGTGGGAGGAAGCCCCAATAACTCACAGCCGTATAGAAAACCAACAAAGACACAAAGACAATATGTCGGTGAAGGTTCTCAGCCATCCAGGTCATGGTAAGCTCAGTTCTGAAGAACTGAAGAAGCCTCTCGGATGAGAGGTGAAACGTCTTCAAGGAATCTTCAACCAGTCCAGTTGCCTACATTGAATCGCACACTTGATAATAAAGACAATATGCACAAACACCATACTGAAAGATTCCTGGGAAAACAGGAATTCCAACCGAGAACCTCATCGCTGTGAGGCACAAGTTCAATCCACTGCACCACCGTGCGTCCCCGACACACACATGTTATGTTGCGTAAAGCTGACTGTATTTCTTTCCTACTGTTCATTGGGTTGAGATATGTACCGTCCCCTCGGCCATGTTTGACTGTTCTTGCTGCCGTTTGTGCAAGGCTGTGACTAAGGCTATTTGTTTCCCATGGAGATGTATGCAGCAATGTAACATATGGAGAGGGTGCGAAAGATGCACCATGTTACGTGAGTGCGGAATGGCTTCCGCACAAGCCATGTCTGAGCTCGTGCGGAGAAGCCGTCCGCACCTCAACCTTTCGCCAGACCTCATTATATGTCAGATACAGGGCGAGATAAAATAGCGCATATTGTCACCGGAGGAAATTCAACTGGCACGCGCAGGAGTCGACGCGACGGGAATGCATTCCCAGAGGTGGACGTCATTGACAGTAATGCCCCTGGAAGAACACAACTCTGCCCAAGCCATCAAATGAATGTCTCATCCAAGCATAGAGAAAGGAGCAAGGGTGTCTTTCCATCACGTGAGCCCAGAGAAATTAATAATGCCGTACTTTTGACAGTCACAAGTTCTCCAATCTAATTTCCCGGGCAGGTGTCACAACTCTGCAATCCTCTGTCACAGAGCGCACGGACGGCTCGCTGTTGCTCGCGTGGTTCGTTGCTCAACGGAACAAATTGTTCATTAACTTCGGGCCTAATGCTCCAACAAATGTTCCAGGACTATTGCCGCGGTGGTCCACGCGAGGATGGAATTAAGCTAATCAAATAAGCCTCCAGTCGGGGGCCTATCAGACAGCTCCAGACTGCACCAAATGAGCCCACGTCGCAAAATTTACATTTTATCCTCCCCAGGGGACAGGTAGGATCCCACCTCGCTACCAAAACCGCCCCCCGGCGCCCCCGCCCCCCCCCCCTCCACCTCCCCCCCGTACCAGCATCTGGCTCCTGGAGGTAAAACAGTGACACGGGGGTAAAAAAAAAAAAAGAGGGATGCGTTGGATTCTGGCTGAACCACGAAGCTGCTGAACTCCTCCTGCCACTTCCTGGGCACGCTTCCGATGAACAAGTGGAGGGAAAACAGAGAAGACGACAGCAGGGGAAATATTTGCTGTTGTGGTTAGAGCATAGAACATTCAGATCCCAAGACTGAGAGCCGGGTGTATTTGCACAGCTGTCCGTCTTCCAAACGTTGAATGTACAAGTTTGTGCCCGCTGGAGTCTATTTGTTTGTCGAAGTCACTACGCCTGCGTTGTGTAAGTTATTTGAGCCGGTTGTTGTGTGTTGCTCAATATGTGGGCCTATACATGCATGCATGGGAATGAAAGAGAGAGAGATGGCGAGAGAGAGAGAGCATGTGTGTGTGCGTGCGTGCGTTTGTGTGTGTGATTGAGGGCGTATCCAGGGAGAAGAAAACCCATCTGTCTTTCTTGGATAAAGATGCCAGAAAAGGAAGGTGGAGAGATTATGCTCCAACAGAGTCTGCAGAAGGAAAGATAGCCAAACCGATGCCCTTAGAACTCCAAACTTGTCTCCGTGTGGCCTTCCTCCTTACAGATGTTCACTAACTTGCCCCATCTACCCTGTTAGATGTGATACTGGCCCGTAGAGTCCCGAGAGAAAAAGTATGCACCCCAGGCAAATGTGTTTTTTTGGACACATGTTCCATCAAGCAGCATGAACGTTCCAATTTCACAATTTAAATTCATACAGAACCGAGCAGACGGTACACAACACTAGAGTTAATGCTGGAGATTAACATACACCTCTCATAGTTCCACAAACAAGCATTATTTTACACGATGGCAAACAAGGTTAATGTTTCCACCGCAACATTCTTTGTGAATTGATTTTCCGATCGTAAATATTGATCTTAACGTCAAACAATGTCAATTGTAATCTTGGATTTTGTGCAACCTAATATTCAGGCCGGTAACCACGATGACCCGCAATCTCATGTATCTGAAACTGTGCCAAAATCATCAATCAAGACATTTGATCATCGTGCACCTCATGATATACTAGACATACAGGAATGTGCTTTAAATAATGCAGTGCATCAAATGTATTCAACGCAATTCAATTGAAGGTTAATAAATGATTGATTATGCTTGTGTCGAGCTTTTTTAACGTATGAATAAAAGACAAACTTGGGCTTATCAAACTGCAAACCCCCCTTTAAATGAATGTGGTTTATAGTCTCTGCCAACATCATTCATTTGCTGCTATTCAAGTGGTCACAAATATTCTCCGATGGACAGTTTGACTCCCTCGCCTTCCTTTCATTAAAACTACAGAAAAAAAATGATTCAAACAAGACCCGCTAACATCAGGAACTTCAGTGTTAATAGCTTATTTAAGAGTGAAAAATCCATCCTTTAAGGGGGCCTTACGGAATGTCAGTAGTAAAGGCAAGTTGATTCGTGGATTGTCACCAAATATTAAAGGCTCAAACTACTCAGCATGGAAAAGGGTGACTATATATATAGATATGAGTAAATAAAAGCATTTGTGCCAGTAAGGAGTGGCTCAGCTCTCCATATTGACCTAGTGACATTTCCGCCTCTCCTGAAGAAGAAGCGGCGGGGAAAATCTTGTCATCGCGGTTTACGTCGTACTTGGCTTTCAACAAGCTAATCTTGTGAGGAAGCTTGATGAGAGAATTTGCATAACAAATTAGCACTGACAAATGACCCATTATCAAGTTTAAATACGTTAACAGCCTGGTGATAGGTTGGAGCTCCCCAAGATGTCAAAACTATACTTGGCATGCACCGTACATACGTAGTGATCCACACACACACACACACACACACACACACACACACACACACACACACACACACACACACACACACACACACACACACACACACACACACACCCACGTTCTTAGCAGTGAGGCAAACATTTGTCTTCGCGTTGCCATTGACCTTAAGTCGTGGAGCTACCATCACTCTGTTGAGTCAGCGCTGGACAATGGTCCGTCTGCACACTTGAGCATTTCACATCGGGGAGAAGCACGCAATGGCCTTGTTTGTATTTCTTTAAGCCAATCGCAAAGGTCTTGGGAAGCAGCAAAGGCACGGCAGCTGCAAAGCCTGTTTTTGATTTGGATTTTTTTGTTTTATTTATCACATTAAAATGTCTCATTCTCGGCAAAGAAAATGCCACAAAAACAGTCAAAGATGTATGCCGACTGTGTGATCATGATTATGAGGATCCAAATATTCATCAGAACTTGACATAAGGGTGTGCGTTGCTATCTTAGAAGTTGATCTCATTGCTTGGCAACGCAAAGGGGAGGAGAATGATGGCTGGAACCGCAGTGAGTCACTCCATTCAGTGAGTCACGCTGTGTTTGGACTGGACTTATGTAGGTTGGCCAATGCCCTGCAATCTGTGCACTGTGTTCTCCACTCACTGAAGCACTTCAAAAACTCATATCTGAAGAAGTTTACTTTTTCAGCGGAAGAAACTAGAAGAACTAAATCAACTTCCCACAAAGAACCTCCGAAGGTTCAATATAGCCCACTGGAGAATATAAAGTGTGTTTAAGTAAACCTGTAAGAATATTCCTTTTAAGCCCGGCTATAAACTTGAAAAATGTACACACCCTCGCTGTACAGTTTATCCTGATTAACCTAATTCTGCCTATATTGTTGTTGGAGAAATAGTCTCTCAGTGTCTCTGTAATGCGTCTGAAGATATGCTGACTCATGCTGGTGCGATGAGTGAATGATATCCATTTATCCAATTCAGAAGTAGGTAGATTTGAAAAAAGGAGTAACACTGCCGTCACTAATACTGGATGTTAGTGGTGTGCTGCAGGTTAACTACACTAAATCATTTTGATACTACCCAGACACAAATAGAGAATATTCACTTACATTTTTGGGGAAGAGAAAAATGTAAAATTAGTAGAAAATGCAAGTTAATAGAGTTCATTTGCATCAATGTGAGATGTAAGAATATCTTAAACTTGGCTAGCGCAAAGGCAGGCGCTCGCTGAGCTGTAGTCTTTGTTAACATAAGACACACGAAGCTTAGTTTCACAGAAGACAGAGTGCAGGTAACATCACACAGAGCCTGAAATGGCTTTCAAACGGTGGCGGTACTTTATGAACACAAAGTATTTTTCCCCTGGTTTGCTCTGAGTAAAGACGGAGTCATATCCCTCTTTCGAAGCTTTTAATTTCTGCTTTGCCAATTCCCCAATTTGTTGAATCACTTTGGGCCTTTTTTGGTGCACATTGTGAGATTGTCACAGATAAATCCGGCCGATTTATTCTGAGACGTTATGGAGACGGTTGGTCCTAATTTCAGTTTAATTTAAAGCAGCCCCTTTTCAACAGAATATATTTTAAGACATGTTAAGATGGCTTGGGCCCTTAGGGGGCTGACATTCTCTCTTTGCCATCCATCCATCCATCCATCTATCCCTTCATTCTCTGTACTTTGTAAATAAGAGACCTAGAATTCAAACCATGACATGTTACAGACAGGTGAAATGCATTGGTAAGGCTGGCCATCATGCCCCATAGATAAGTTCATCCGGCCCTATTTTTGTGGTCATCAAAACCAAAATGAAATACTGCACACAACATGTGCAATCCCACGCTCGTTCAACATCCCAATGTGTCCGGGTATGGTGCAGTGGGACGATGCTATTAACCACATAGAGCATGATGGGAGGTAATGTGATGACATTCGGCTGCTTAAATATGTAGTAAGGAGTAATTAAAGCTATGTTTGTTTTCCTTGGGGCTGAAACATCTCTCCAGACAAATGCACTTATATTGGGTGAACTCTTTCTTCGTCTAACTTTCATGCACGGGTTGAAGCTTCGTCACCGTTTTCCGAATTGATCAAATTACGAGGCATGGTGCCAGATCTCATCAGTGAGTTTCTAACTTTGCCGTCCTCTAAAGCCACTCGAGTCCTCTGGCTGTTTCGGAGTCAAGGTTAAAATCAACACACTTTCGGATTTGATTGAGAATATAATTTCACGCTGATCATCCGCACAATTTTAGGGACGGTCAATTTGTAAACATTCATCTGTTCCAGTTACGGCACTTAGAAGCGAGGAGTGACTGCGAGACTGTAAATGACACCATTGTATCTGATCTGGTATTTTTAAGTCTATGCAGAGGAATAAATAAACGCAGCAACCTGATTGTGAGATGTCTGCAATCTATAATATTCATTATAGGTGCAGGTAGTGTATATGGGAGGCTGGTCTGTGGCTGACGTGACAAGGTTCAACTGTTATAAACGGAACGCGTAAAGTGTTTACACGGACACACGGTGCTTACGTCGTTAACTCTGTGCGATGGTTTCTCAGTTCATTACATTTGAGGCAAGCGTATACTCTAATGACATTTATTTTTATTTTTTTGCATAACCGTAATGCAGCAGTTGTAAATATTTATACCCGAGGGGGGGGAAAAAAAAACCCCAGCTATACCTCATTAAGCTATGCTGAACTTAGGGGGCAAAGGACAAATGAGCTTTCATGTCAATAATGTAATGACTGTGTTTCTGCATTGACATTCTGCTGTGTAAACACTGGTGACAAGAGGAAACCATCGGATGAATGGGATTATGTCTTTTTTTGCGTATTGAAAGAAGCATTATTGGAAAGTAATTCAATTCGGACGCAGATTAGAAATTTCTCACTCCTCTATTAGTTATTATAATTTCCCCCTCCGAGCAAGTCTCTCGCCTGTGCTAAAAGTGAAAAGTAGATGCATGCACCAACACACACACACACACACACACACAAACACATGAATAAAGTACACCCAGTGCGTAATACCATACTTGCACAGCCCCAGTCAAACAAGCCTGTCAAATGTGGAGCAGCAGAAGTCCCAGAGCACACGCACAGTGTGTGTGTGGTTGGGCCGGCTCCCCCTCATCAATCACGTGTAATAGTCCCCCTCATTTGTCCATTTGATATTTGTTTGGTTATTGCCTTTTGCTATTATTGTTCTTGCTGTAGTTTGATACATTTCCCGACTGCTCATATTTCCATTATAAGTCATCAATTAATACAGAGAAATGTAATTACTGTGACAGGGCGTCTAACGCGGGCCGGCGAGCTGAGAAATGGATTGTGACGGCGTGTGCTTCAAGCTGTCACGTACGGCGGTGAATTCTGGCCGACCCCTCTTTACAGCAGCGCTGACCTACTACACAGCCCCATCCTTCCACCGCGTGTTCTGAAGCGTGCCTCTCTACCTGCCCGGGTTCATCGACGAGACAGGATCAAAGAAGAAAGATGTGCATAATCACTAATAGTATTCGGGGGAAATATGCTCCGATGGCACTGGCAGGATCTGACATAGTATACGGCAAAATGTATCTGCAAAACACCAATGCACTGATTATGTTGCTTAAGCCCCATGGGTATGATTTAAAATTGAAAATCAAGAAACACCAACAAAAAAGCAGCACATTGTGGCCCTTCTGTTTCCAAACCCACTCTGGACAAGAAAAAGCACGAAAGACATATTTGGACTGAGAACATGTCCGAGACTTTCCACGAAGCTGTACCTCAAAGACTTAAATCACTGATATGCTCTTTTTGATAAAAAAAATAAAAAAAACATATATACAGTAATCTTGGAGTGAGGTCACAGAGGCGTTGCACAGAGGGGCGCTCAAAAAAATGTGATTTAAAATAAATAAACGAACTAATATAACCTTGTGCAGCAGAAAGGGTGGGGTGGTTTCTTGTCCTCCTTGACTGGTTCCTTTACTAGAATATTTGCAGCTCTCATCTCAACTACTGTATGCTGATGGAAAAGCGACCCTCACAAATAGTTGCAAAGCCACTTTGTCAAGCATTATAGGCCCAGAAAACGAATGTCTGAAGTCCCTTCCTCCTCGTAGACAAAAGGCTACAATGTGAGCTTATCCACAAATAGAAAAAAAAAGAATTTGACATCTCCCTGGTCACTCAGGCACTACTCCGGTCTCGCTGTCGGCACCGGTCATTATGCTGTCGCGGCGTAATTAAAATATGTCAAATTAACGTCTGTCATACAAAGAAATGGGCGCGTGTGTTTGTGCGATAAATACCAACTATGAAGCGTCTTCTGCAACTTTCGGTTCCTTTAAATCGAGACTTTACGTTTGCGGCTGCCTTTTATTAAGTCAAATCTGAGGCGACCTAATCATTTTCTGCTCCACATTAGGACGGCCCTACGAAATGGTGAACGCACAATGTGGAGAAATGTAACTCGAACTTTTTAACACCTACATTGAAATTGCATTTTGATCCTGCTGTGTACAGTGTAATTAATGGAAAATTAAAAAATATATCTAAATGATTGCTCGCCGGGGGGGGGGGGGGGGGGGGGGGGGGGGTTGTGGTGTTTGGTGGGGGGGGGGGGGGGGGGGGGGGATTGCACGTTATCGTTATGCCGAGAGAGAGGAGCACGGCGCTGTGTTTAGACAGAGCGGTGAACTGTGTCTAATATGATTACATGACATTCCTCACATTTTGCACTGGGCCCAGAGGCCTCTGTTTGCCCCGATGCTGACCTCTCTTTCCTCAAATGCCCCGGCCTTGACTCCTCCACGGCTCAGTTGCCTCGTCCCACGCGTTAATTCTCAGACTAATTTCCACACCCTCGCCTCCCACTCATGCATCATCTATCTCTTTTTTCATCCCACTTGCTTAGCTCGGCCCTCTCCCTTGTTTCATCTCGCCTTATCCTGCCAACCTCGTGTCCTTGTTATCCTTACCTTTTTTTTTTTTCTTTTCCCCAGCTCACTACCTCCCTCTCACACCCCCTCTCTCCGCCCTCGCCCTTCCTCTTTTTCCTCCCTCTCTTCCCCTCTGCTGTGGAGGTCAGCTGTGATGCGGAGCCGGAGAGCTCGCCCGTGTTTAATTACATTAATAAAACACCCTGTGAGGTAGAATGACCTCGCACCCCGCAACCATCTCCGCACCCCCTGCGTCCCTCACCCACTACCGCGCTCCCTCCCCTGTTGTTCTGCCGGCTGAGGTCTATCGAGACTCCCTGCAGGCCCGGTCCAATTGGTGCCAGGTTGCATTTCATGGCTGATCGCGAGGCATGTGTTTCTCCCTCTCCGGCGTGGGTTCCGCCCCCAAATCTCCGGCACTTGCCGACATGCTCGCTTCACTCGAGGTCATGTCGGAGACTTCTCCCTCCCTCTCTCTCTCCCTCCCTCCCTCCCTGACGTGCTGCAGGTGGAGGATGCGGTGGCGAGAGTGTGCCGGCAAAAAACGAGACCTCTCTCCAAACAGCGGTAATGATGGACATGCCCTTCCGCATGAGCTCCTCGGAGGTGTAAACTCCCTCCTTTTTATTCATGTATAGCACTGCCGGACTCTGTCAACAGGAAGGCCACGCGTTTCCGTCTGCATCTCACAGATGGGGAGAGAAGTGCACATTCATTTGGAGAGGAGTTTGTCTCCATGTGCCAGCTTTTGGTTGGCTTGGCATTGGCGGAGGCCCCCGGCTCCTCGCGTCATAAAGCCGAAATCACAGGCCCACAAAATGCCCCCTGGGCCAGAAGACAATCGCCCTGTACACATAAATTATAGCAGAAGCAGGATGGCAAATGACAAGCAGCCGTAACTTTGTATTATTGCCTGCAACCGATGATGACAATTCCCGCGGTGGCCGACAGGTCGTAGTGATGTAATATGCATGGCTTTCATGTCAATGGGAGAGCCTCAAATGTGTCAGAAATATTGCCGGGTTGCATCTTGGAAAAACCCAGCCCTATCTTCATCCCAACAACCGTGATCCTGGGTACAGTTTATGAACAGATTTTGTGGGCGTGTGTCTGTGTGTGTGTGTATGTGTGTGTGTGTGTGGTGGGGGGGGGGGGTCACACAGCTGGCACTCCCCCACAAAGGACCACATAAACCTTCAGCTCAGGTTGAAACATGGAAATTACTACTTGGACTTACAAGGGTTTCCTGCAACAGCAGGAATCTAATCTCCTGCAGCCGCCGTCATGATTTTCATGAATAGTCAACAGCCTCAACCATAAAAAAAGTGTCATCATCTCCCTCCAAGAACATTACGGCATAATGCAGATACATAACTAACATTTCCTCCACAATGGGGGATTCTAACCTTGTGCGGAGAGTTGGCCTACGCTATTTATGTGCCACATTTTCCCTCAGTGCATATAGGTTGACAGTGCCGTGCTATTGTGGCACATTGGTGCCAATATATTATGGGCTAATGGCAAAGCCACAGGGGCACTCTGGCACCCTAATAGCTTTGATGGTTTATACTTTGAAATTTGACTCTGAGAGCAAAAAATAAATAAAAAATGTTAAAAGCGTTCTTTGCTGTTGGCATCGCTCATCTTTTCAGTGTCACAGAGCCATTTTTCTTCTTTCAGCCATTTTCGGCTCTCAGCAGCAGCATTCATCCAAAGAAAGGAAGAAAAAAAAATGTAATAGCAGAACATGTTCCATCCAATGATAAAATGAGATAATTTCATGTCCCTTCGGAGCAGCTTTGAAATCTTTACCCAAAAACGTGTTTCAAAGGGTATATATATATATATTTTTTGACATTACTTATTTTTCACACCTTATTGTTACACTATAAATACTTGTTTTCTTGATCCCTAAACTGTTAAGGTTTTCATTGTTTCTCCTTGTGGCTTTGAACTACTGTTGCTCCACGGTCTGTGAAGCTCGAACTGCCTTTAAGAAACTATACTAACAGTGTTTATCATCACAATTATTTCGTATTTTCTCTCCTTTGCATCGCTCTCTTCCCTTTGTTCTACTTCATACACTGTTCGCTCTCTGCTTTGTTATTTGTTTGGAGGGTTTTCATTAGATTCCCCGACTAGCAATTAGAGTTCCTCTCCAAAGCGATGGCAGAACAGTGGCACTCAATACCCCATCTCTTTATTGCATTGTTAAGTACCCTTCAGACTCACGTGGTTATTAATAACATTGTTGCTGCAATGTGCACACAGAAAAAGAAGCATTGCAGCTAACTAGGTTACTGTGATTTTTACTTTTCCTCAAAACACCAGGTTAAACAAATCTCCCCCCATTTCACTCGCCGTGTCCTCTCTCTCCCTTCCTCTCTTTCCACAGTTTGTATGCGGGCACAAAGAAAGGCAGAGAGAGGAAAGTTAATTAGATAGAGGTCCATGGAGGGGGGGGGGGGGGTGGGGCACCTGGTAATGGAAAGGGGCTGTGGAAAGTTAATTAGATAGAGGTCCATGGAGGGGGGGGGGGGGTTGGGGCACCTGGTAATGGAAAGGGGCTGTATGAAAACAGATGGCCCAGAATTTATTAACTTGCAGAAGCGCTTCAAGGAAGCCACCACGACCAGACATTAGGCCAGTCACTGTCTGGGTGGGGGCTTGCAGGCGGCTGGATACAGGTAGAGGCTGTCAGG
Source organism: Colistium nudipinnis (assembly GCA_016785305.1). Classification (NCBI taxonomy): domain Eukaryota; kingdom Metazoa; phylum Chordata; class Actinopteri; order Pleuronectiformes; family Rhombosoleidae; genus Colistium; species Colistium nudipinnis. The sequence goes on from JAFBJU010000131.1 coordinate 60,969, forward strand.
GCCCAAAAATAGAAAGCAGATTTATCTCTAGCTTGTTGCGAATGATCCATCAGAGGAGAGCGATGGATGCCATCCAGTTCGAATTCAGTTATGCATTGTACTTTCAAATTGAAATCCAGCAATGTCTTTACAAATGGTAAAATAACAAAAAACTAGGTAAACCCCTCTCATGGTAAAAACAGAAAGTGAAAACTCAGTTAGTTCCTATGGCATGAGATAAACCGCAAACGTCAGTTAGAGCTGGAGCACCCGCGGAACAAAACAAGAACGTGAACTGCACACACTCGTGAAAAAAACATCTCAATGAAGAAAAAATGTTATTTCGCAATAGAGTCTTAGCCAAAGGTGAATATGAGCCGATGAATTTACGAAACACTCAACGGCCAATCTGTCCCTTAGGTGCCTGAACGAGGGCGATAACAAAAGTACTCAGTTCAGCCAAGCTCGGGTGACAAATGGAGTTAAATAATAAACTAGCATGGGTCTGCTCTGCAGTTTTCATCGGGGTTACAGCATATGAAAAAACACCATGTTTCATAAAGAGCAAAATATATAAAAAGTTTATGGACTGAAACGGCTGGCTTTATTTGCACTCTGTGTCATTGCCGTTGTACGGTATTCAGTGTACAACCTTGAGTGCTCGCAGACACAAAATACATCCTTTAGACCGCAAAACAAACACACCCTGTTCTTCCAGCACAATAAACGGCACTATATTGGATTCAAGCACACTACTGGGAATGGAGCATTCTTAGAAAAAATAAGTAGAGGACAACAATATTATATTGAGCCCCTGAGGTCCTCCGACATCTTCCGAGAGGTTGGCTTCGATTCTGCCACATACTCGGGGAGTATGGTGAGGGGAGTCGTACAGATTGCGAGCACCCACCCACGCACGCACGCACGCACGCACGCACGCACGCACACACACACGCACACACACACACACACACACACACACCTCTCCGTCAGTGTCACACACCCTCGGAGGTAGAGCGAAGGCACAGCGATGAGGACAGTCACGGGTGCCCCACAGGCTAACTGGCAAGCGATTTGTTTGGTTTTGATTTCGAACGGAAACGCGCAGACGCGCGATCACGTCGCTTCTTTCGTTACGCGGGCTTTCCCTGCGTCTACCCAGGTGTTTCCTATGTCTGGACTATGTCTGCAAGAGAGGAACCAGGTTTTAGGAGTTGTGCGGGGGTGTAGGAGTTTTGATGTGTTGAGCCAAAGCTGTAAAGGCGGCGCTGGCGAAATCAAACAGCTGGCACAGCACTGTGCTAAAAGCTAATGAAAAATAGATTTAGCGGGCGAACACATTACTTTATTTCAGTCGCTCCAAAGCGGCGCGATAGAAAGGCAGCGTGTGCGCCAGAACAGCTTGTGAACTACTTGTGTAGGCTCTGTGAAGCGGTGCCGTTTGTGAGACGACGGCGCGAGCTTCGAATGCCCCACCGCTGAGCCTGCCGGGCCTCCACCAAAGTAAAAATAGACTGTGATGACAAGTCTGTGGTGCCATAAAGATGCCCATTAACAATGAATGTTGCCGGCGCTGCCGAGGGGAGCTCCAGATCAGCTCACCTCAAGCTGTCGAAGCAGCCTTCAGCAGAAAAAAAAAAAAAAAAAAAAAAGGGAAAAAGAAGGCGCCAACAACCCTCCTTGATCAAACAATCCCAACCACATATAGGATAAACAAAATCCGAGATGACAAAATGCCCAGACTCTGTAAACACAGGCTAAAGCGACTAACAAGGTTTGACTGGCTGCAGTGCCTGGCTGTGCGTCACGTCTGATGGAAACACAGAGAGCAAGCTGTCGGTGCGAGGCATGGCGTGGAGCCCGACAATAACCGCGTAAGCCTCACTGTGCTCTTTCCGTCAAGCTGCAAAGCGCGAGAGTCCTCGTCAGATATTTTTCGAACTATAGGGTGATCTTGGACGTGCAGTATGTGCATATGTTTGCGTCTGCGTGGGCACAGCATTGTGGGGAATTAAAGGTCACGGGGTCACGTTGTGGCGGCAGAGAGGGGCGAGGTCCGAGGAGGGGCAAGACGTGGCGCCGTGAGACGAAAGACAACCACATACAGAAGCGATGTGAGCGCAGACACCTAAAACAACATCAAAACAGATGTAAAACGACAACAAAGCGCTGTGCAAAACATCCATAAGGAGACCCAAAATGACGACTGGGGAGACGCACAACAAAAAAACACAAACAGAAACCAAAAATCTCCAAAAAACTCTGACTAGTCACAAAATAATCACAAAAAACGTATCACAGTAACATAGACACTCACACACACACACACAAATTGAAAAAGAAAACACAAATAGAGTCTGCGCGTCTTGAAGGAGAGGATGGATGAGAGGTGTGAGGGGTCCCCTTTGCATATGAGTGACCCGGGGCTCATTATTTCATAATTTGTCCATGGATGTACCATTTGGAGTAACAAATAGCAGCATGTTTCTTGAGAGTTAATTCTAGAGTCTGCACCCCAGTCTGGCTCATTGAAAAGTCTCTACATTTGCATTTGAATTGGGACCGCCTAAAAATACCACTGGGACCTTTATGGATTTGCTCGGGTGCTAGAAATGTCAGCAATGGACCAATTTGACCTCTGCAAGTCACTTGTTTTTACGGGCCACTCTCTGTGTATATTTTCCTATACTGTATGTGTATATTAGGGCTTTCATTTTGTGTCGACTGTCCTTCACACGCCCCCCCCCCCCCCCCCACACACACACTGCCCCCCCCCCCACCACACACACACACTGCACAGCATTATAGTCCAAGTTCACTGAACACCGTCCATCTCCGCTAAAAGCCAGATAACAAACGGGGGCAGAGTGTTTCTTCATTTTTGCCTATTAAAGGCCAAAATCATCAGCGTCCTGCATATAGCATGGTCTCCTTGTTCATTTCTATATTTACAAGTGCAATTCATCCAGAGAAAGTAGTGCTGTGGTATATTTCATTGTCTCCTGCATTGCACAGTGCATCGAGTCCATTTGACCCTGTGCAATAGTTGCATTATGCATTGTGAATCTCTGTAAGTTGTCATTGTCTCCGCACCAATGTCACCGAGACAAATCCCCGTACATTAATGTGCAATCTGTGTCAAGTGAAAAAATGCTGCTGCTGGAGAAGACGTTTGGTTCTTGTTTTTACCTTTAAAGCATGAGGGCAGATCTTTGTTTGCATTTCCTGAAGCTAATCTTTCCATGGTGTTCACAATTAGATCGTTTTATTATGTCGTTATGATTATGAATGGACACTGATACTAATTTCCATAACGTGAATGATTTCCATGCTTTCAGGGGCCTTCCTCTGCTAAACAGTGAATGTTGATTTGAAATCCAAGGACACTGCAGTACATCTTCATTTCATTCTGCGCTCAGTTTATATATCTATATATGCAAAAAACATCTGTCAAAGCATGTTTCTGCAAATTAAAGCAGCAATTCCACTCTGACTTTCTTCAGATGCTGATGACATTGCGCTGATGTTACTGGTGGTAATGACAAGCTCAGAGGGGGTGTTTATTTTACAGGCGCTTGTGACTACAGCATTTAAAAAAAAAAGTCTTCTCTTTGCAAGCTGCTAAAATACCAATAACTTTTATAGTGTGCAGTCTTTGCAGTGTCTTCGCCTGGTCTATAAAAGTAATACATCCTTAAACTTCGAGCATCTATTTAATAAAAAATAAAGGTCATTTATAGCGCAGTTACATGTACCACCGGCCACCGCATTAATGGTCATGTTTTATCCGTGACAGACATGTGATTTATATACAGAAAGAGGAGGTAATATGAAACAATGGGGGTGACAAGAGAAGGGCAGAACTGAAGCCGAGATGACGGAGGACAAGACAGAAAATAGTTGAGCGGTAAAACCAGACCAAAACCTCTGTGGTCATACGATGATTGTTGTTTTAGATCTGCAAAAATGAGACCAGGCCCTCTGCTTTTACTCATTCAGTGAATAATGAAAGGTTCAAAAAAGAATCTGCAGTGGTCTGTGACTGATCCACAGTGATGCGTCTATTCTGCACAGGGAATTCAGATCATGCATATCCCGGCATGGCTTGGATAATATTTTTGTATTTATTTTTATTTTACAGTTTGGGGCCGATATTGTGTTCCTGACATTTGTTACGGGACAATAATGTATGCAAGTGGCAAGTCTTGCACTATTTCCAGAATTCAATTAAAGGCCACTTGCATGTTATGTAGTGTGAAAGGCAGGAATACATTCTAATCTTCAGAATGATGTTTCCTTTAGTGTTTGAACAACTGAAACTAATAACTGCGGTGTCCCTGGCATATTAAATCCCATCTTATTTGAATATATCAAAACAGGTAGTGGGACCTCCAACGTGGAGCCACCATGTTACGCCACCTTGGTTTGACAGGAGCCCAGAATGGACAGAGTCCTCCAACATTGGGCCTCACACAAGAACCGCTCATACCAACAGATTTTTTCCTCAAACTGTTTGTACGAGGGACTTCATCAGCGAGTTTATTCATGAATTAGCGGCTCCGACAGAGCCAAGCTAACCATGAATGTTTCCAGTCAATGAGCGGAGCCGGGAGATGGCTGCTTATTGGTAATTGACTCGTCAATTGGGAACGGTCTCATGACAGACAGGACGGGAGCGGGACAACAAGCAGCATAGGTGCGCTCATAAAATAATGTCACCTTGTTTTGAGGCTTTTTTTTCCCCCATCATCTCTGCATCTCATCCATCCTTCCAATTGTCTCCCCATCTGATTTAACTAAAATGCCCAAGTGTCTTTGGCCAGATACTGAGCGCCAAATTTCCCCAGACGGAGAAAGTGCTGGCTCTTGAGGTGCTGTATGAATGGTGTGTGTGCGTGTGTGTGTGTGTGGGGGGGGGGGGGGGAGAGATGACAAAACTGTAGTTGACCTTTTAAGACTAGAAAAGAGCTCTATCAATACGGACCATTGCCATACATTTAACCTAAAACCCAATTCCTCTAGCCGGAAACTCAAACAGAGTTCCCATAGTTCCATAGTTCTATAGTTCTCGGGAGGCGAGCCCCTCGAGCCTCTGTCTCGCCCTGTGATCTCAGTAAACATCATGCGTTACACTTATAAACGGTGAAATAGGAGGGGTAAAAAAAAAAGTTACGTGCTGATCATAATGATATATGGTAGAACTCATAAATTAGAGAACATCTTTAGGCCAAACGGGTCAATGTGCGTTGGAATTTGAATGCATACGAGCAGCTGCAGGTGAGAACAGCACTGAAAGCAACCAATAAATTCCTGCCAGACACTTTATGTAGCAATATTAAGCTACATTAATCAAATTGCTGCCACCTCTTATAGAATTAACAGCATAATAAAACGGGGGGAAATGCAGAGCTGTATAAACGACATCAACGCCGCCATCGGCTGCGGCCAACAAACACGGACAAAATACTACGTTGCTAGGCAATGACAGGGGCTGTGGGTGCCCTCCCCTCAGTGGAGGGAGTAACAACAGTCAGCCATTTGTTTCACACACCTGTCTTTCAATATGCATCAGTATCAATCTGCTCCAAATCCAGCTCCTTCCCTCTCATGGCAAAGCGTGAGCGGTCCTCCGTCTCACCGCGCGCCTTCACGGTCTTCAAACAGTCGCAGCAGGGGAACGGCGGAACGGCGGCGGGGCACACACCTCACTGATCCACATTCACTATTTTCATCCCTGAGCGCCCAGCCGGACCCAGCCTGCACCCGATGGTCGCGCCACACGCAGGTGCGTTTGACTCGACGTGGTCACACCGAATTAGCGGCTTATTCTCTGGCGCGGCTGCTAATTTGCATCCTTTCATTTGTGAAACATTTAAGCAGAACTACATCTTGCGAGATTTTCTTTATAAATAGGGCATGGTTTTGACTTTAAATGTAGCCGTGTAGAACACTTGACTGAAAATGCAGATTTTAAAAGGACTTACTCAGCACCACAGCAGGTGCATGAAAGAAAAAAAGAATAGTGACATTATATTCAAGTTTAAGAAAAACAGACTGGGCCGCCTGACTCCACTTTCTTCCTGCTCCGTTCAGAGTCCTCTCTCCGAAAGAACCCGAAGGGGTTTGCCTAAAGGGTCCAGGCTGAGATGTCGTCCACACCCCCGTGTCTCAAGTCCCTGTTGCCCCCTAAACTCATCTCGTCCTCTCCCCATTCAGCTTCTCTCAACATTTGCGTTGCACCGAAGCTTTGCACTGCATTCTGCTGAGGCACGGTCTTTGCTAGTTAACTGCAATGTAATTGTCCTGCAACAGCCTCTCCAGTAGTAAAGCATGTGTGTTGCGACTTTCTGAACACGCAAGCACTTTTTCCCTGTGTGTGTGTGTGTGTGTGGGTGTGTGTGCCCCTTGCGCATGTGTGTATTACAGTGTGTTGTGTTCAACTTCTTAAAACATTTGCAAGATAAAACAAGTAGGTCAACTCATCAAAGTGAGGCAATGAAACAATACTGGTTCTGAGTGGCTTTGAAAACAGCTTTGATACATTTGACATCAAAAGGGAAACGCGGCATTGATATATATATATATATATATATACAGTATATATATAAAAAAAAAAAAAAAAAAAAAAAAAAAAACCCCGACACATTATTACAACTTTGACTAAAGTTATAAATGACTATCTATAAGCCAGACATAAATGAGGGGGGGGAAGTACCGTTTTTTGGGTTTGAATGCCACCATAAAACACAGTCATTTTATGCATATAATAATAGTTGAATGAGCTACAGTAAAAGATAATGCGCTCAAACAGCCGTGGGCCCACTTTAATCTCTATCAGAGGAACCTAGGTTGACAGAAGTGACATTAGTTTTGCGACAGCAGCCTACAGGTAAGGAAGGGCGATGGAGAGGGTGTGTACATGCATGTACACACCCACGCGCTACATATACAGTTTATGAACGGGGCTGAGCGGCACAGTGGTAGAGAGCAGATTTCTGTTGCAATTTCAGGGGGCACACTTGCAGCCGCTCTTTGAGCACCGTGTACTTGTGAATCGAATATTTATATTCGGCCTATAAGATGACCTCACCCTCCTCAAGTCTACCACCGGCCAAACTTGTTTTTTTTCTGTAGTTCAGTCAGGAGACATTTAAGGATATCCAGTTCCTGAAATACCTGTGTGCATATACACTGATTCGCAGTTAATAGCCAACAAAAAGCTGCCACTACATGTACTAACAATGGAAGCAAACCCTATGTGACTGTACCCAGGGGAGGCCTACGCGGAGTATTCTTATTCAGAGATTCATTAGCTGGGAGAAAGAAGACGACTCATCGTGGTCTCCCTGACCTCTTATTTGTTTTTCTCTCGTTTATTCCCCACCTTGCGTCACTGGAGAACTTAAACATGCAGCGAGACGCCTGCTTATCATTCCACAAAACACCAACAGCAGTACAAACGAAACACCACCCGTAACTGGAAAATAGAGATGTAATCCACCTCTTCAAAAATAAAAATGAGCGGAATTTAATTGATCAAAAACATTGTTCCGGCAAGACCAACAATCATTCTTGCATTTTCCCTGCAGCACAGAAGCAAATGAACTGGCAAGGAATTGTGTTTTAAGAGAAAATGATGGCTTCTGAGTGAGTGGCTCTTTATCTTGCAGTGCCCGCGTGGGGGGAACCGTGCACCCCTCCCTCAGGCAGAAACTGCAGCTGAGGTTTGAGGCTGCTCTGGTATTACCATATACACTCACAGATTCACACACACACACACACAAAAAAAAAATACTGTCACGCCTCATACTGGCTGTGCCATGAATATCAATGGTCGCTCTCCTTTTGGACTCACTCTACAGAACAGACAGTGAAAAATGTTCATGCATGACTACATTCCACCTGGCCCACATCATATATTCACTTTAATGGGATAATGAACACACAGTATAAAGGAAATGTGCATGACACCAAGTGGTTATGCACAATGAATGACTTATGTCACTGATTTTGCTCCTTCATGGGACCACATGTTGGCGGCTTTTTCAGGTGGTCCGTTTCAGTCCAACAAGTCATCTTGACTTGAATGACAGAAATGGCATTCACCCTGGACTTTAAAAAAAGCAGTTGTACTGTATGACCTGTACAACATGTATGAACTAATCAGATTAAGTATTTAAGTAACCCCTTTTACTATGCCTACAGCTCGTCCTGATTCCAAATCTAGTCAGCACCGTGAGGGCAAATCCTCACCCATCCCTAATGGGCAAACACGGTTTCCACTCGGAAATAATAAGACAAGAATTTGAGTGAAACGCGTCTCTGGAGTTTGCCAGATCCGAGAGGGACTTTTTTCAATCCTTTTTGTGTTGTCCTACTTCACATGCGCAGCTGGAACTATTCTGACTTCTCTTTTGTCTGGGAGGCGAGCAATCGGCAGAGGTGCCCTGTGCAACCATCCAGGTGCCGAGCTTGGCACAGACAAGAAGAGGAACCCTGTCAACCTTTCGGATACGCTTGCCTGTGTTCAAACAAAGAGGATGCTTACACACAAGCATAATTGAAGAGATCATGCAGTACCTGCATTTCCTCCCGCCGGGCAGATTCTGAGGCTTCGCAGCTGTGCAGGGAGACTATCCCGCCGAGAAATGACAAAAACAAGGAAACAAAAGTCACAAAGCCAATAAGCAGCACTGGCGCTGAATTAGCTCTGTCATTGTGAGACAGAATGGCCCTGATGTTATTGACAAGGGAGACCTGTTGTGTTTTTGATGCCCATTCTGAGGAGGAATAGAATCTGCAGGATTTGTTCTCTGTCAGATGAACTACAAGGCACAATTAAATAGAAAAGAAATAAATATCCGTAACAAAGCCAGTGCAGTGCCAGATGTTACTGTTGGTTACTCTCAGAATACAACTATCCCCAGAAGAGCGTTCACTCTGACAGACATCAAGTGTGAACACACACATAGACGGGGGGGGGGGGGGGTGGCAGGGGGGGGGGGGGGGTTGCAAAGAAAACAGCACATAATCCATCAAAGCTGACTTCTCCGCTACCTGGTGACCAAACAGGTTCATGTGGTACGTAGTCACACTTCCCACTGGGGTGACTCCCTACAACAAATGCGCTTAACAAACTGTTATTTCTGGGGAAAAAAAGTGGCCCCCGCCCACTGTTATCTATTTACGATACATAAGACTGCCCCTCTGATAACAGAAAGGGGCTCCCTGGAAAATAACTTTCAAATGTCAAATTTGCATCAGTGCAGGAGGGAAAAGAAACGCCTCAGCCACTCAATTACGGACTCATAGGAGATGAGGGTTTTGGTTACATTTTTCACAACAGCATGGTTTTTAGTCTGTGTGAATAAAAAAGATGGATGGATGGATGGACGGACGGACGGACGGACGGACGGACGGACGGACGGACGGACGGACGGATGGATGGATAGAAAGATAGATAACACAAATTATTGTGAGGCAACTTTAATCCACTATTTAGTGGAAGCAACAGAACAAACTAATCACTGCTATTTAATTACATCTTTGTGCTAGCCAATTAATTCTGACCTAACAGAGGCTATGCATGTCTGTTTAATGCATGTCAATTGTCGACACATAGCTTTTCTTGTGATTCTCGAGTGATCCCAGGGGACATATTTTCGCTCCATTTGCCCAGTTCCACGAGGGGATCAAAGGTCGGGCTCAGTTCCGGAACAACACCTCTGGATGTGTCAGAGACTCGCTCAAGGACACCTAAACAGGGCAGATCTTATCGTGCTGCATGGGAGCATGCAGCTCGTATTAATCATCTCCATAATAAACTGGCCACATAAAATCGAAAATTGGTCCATGATATACTTCAATCAAGCATAATTACTCAAATATCAGTATAAGCTGGACAGCCCCTGTATTGATGTTGTATTCCCATCTGCCCCAATTAGACGTATCTGTGAGCAGAATCGAGCAGTGCAACACTCGCAGTGCACATGCTCGTTCACTTGAATAACAACCTATTAACTATGAGTGCAACATGACCCCTTTGTGAAGTTAAGGACAGGCGGTCCAGAGATTGTGCGCAGCAGACAGACACAGAGTGCGGAGAATTTGCAGTGCAAACATGTGCTGTGCAAAAGTGTAGCTCCGACAATCTATTTCACGCTCTCTGAATGGCAGCGTTGATTCAGCACCATGGACAGTGACACAAGGCAGCTCTGAACGCCGAGGTCGGAGCTGACATCATTTCCAACGACAGCGTTCTCATCTCTCCTCCTTTTTTCGATCGAGTCACATTGCTTTTGTTTGATTGAGAAAAAAATGAAAATATGCTCATTTTGATATGTGAAACACTCTGCTGCTGTGAGTTGCATTCCAGCATGCCGCGATCTTTTTTAATTATGCCTTTGATCCAAGCACCTGACCAAGCTTTAATTTCCGTTTTAATTCATTCTTTTAAAGCCAACCAGCTGAGGTTTACAACCGCACACACAATGAACGTTGAGAGCATATTCCTGTATGGATGGAGAGCATACTGATGTCTGAATACGCTCTCATAAAATAACTACTGCCATGTTGGAGGAAAACATAAAATGAGAAGAAAAAGCGTGGCACATACGAAGACTTGAAGCATGTGCTTAAAGAGATTATAGTGTGTGATGACAGAGGGGGAAACAAATGTTGTAATCTCTGCAATCAGTTAGTCCATCCCTGTAGGTGAATCATATGATACGGCCTACACAATCACCAGATTTTCAACTCATTTTAACATCTATAGCAGATTTTTGGACCAATTCGTAAGACAGTGGTCTCCACCACTAACATCAAAATCCTCAAATAATATGCATTGCATCACTACAGTCCAGAGACATGGACAATCACTACCAAACATTAAAACCTGTTCTGGAGGCTAGTGCCCCTCCACCTTAATAAGACCTTAAAAAAAGGATCAGTCCTTACAATGGTAACACTATTACAGTTTTTCTAAAAATGTAATTTATGTAAATTAGAATTCTGACATGTTTTGACAAGACTCTGAAGGAAACTATGAAAATAGAACATTAGACCATTTGAGCTCAGTATGCGTGCACAGAGCAGTGGGCAGCCTCGGTCCTCTGGAAGGATTTTCTACCCTCCCAGGTAGGTAATAGCATTCACACACAGCACCCCAGGAGTAAAATAGTCCCCGTTACATCGTCAGAATGAAAACTAGCAGGGCCCTGGCTCCTAAGGACCAGGAGTGAGAAACCACTGCCGCAGAGAACATTGCTACAAGGCTTCACAGTGGTGTCTCTCATGCCTTGCTCCTCAGGAACCTGCAGCCCTGCTGTTTTTATATCTACACATCAGACAGGGACTTTATTATGCCCAGTATGCAACATGTATGCAATTATTTACCCGGCAACAAAAACATGCGCACACCCGTGTCCAACCGATGGGGAAGTGTTGCAAGGACATGACTCTCAAAAAGGACAGCGTCTGAAAGATGATATCTAAAAAAAAAAAAAAAAAAAAAAGTATTCATTAGAACAAATAACTACTTGCCCATTGCCAAATCTACTACACAGACACCCACAACCACGCAGCTAATTCTAATCTTGCTTCGTTGCTTAAACCAAACTAAATGACCTGGCAGTGGCAGCAGGGGCACAAATGCTGCCTTTGCACCATTGAAATGTCCCGAGCTTCTCCACTCTGCACAAATGTTTGCGTTGTTCCTCTGCCCCCGCGGGGCCCTCAGCCGTCCCTGCTTCTCGTGCGCGCTCAATGGGCTATAAGTCGGGCGGTGGGCGGGCTCTGATCGTGAGAGCGCTACGTGACGTCACTAGGAGTGTGTGAAAGAGAGAGGGGGGTGGAGGGGTTAAACATTAAAACACAAAAGCATAAGAAAAAATGAATAAAAATAAGGCTGATTCCAAACAAGGCAGGATTCAGCTGGAGTAAAGGAGGAGGAGTGAGAGAGGAAGAGATATAAGGGAGGGAGGGGGGGGAAGTGTGTGTGCTGTGCAGTTAACTACACGGCGAGAGAGAGCGAGAGAGAGGGAGTGAGAGAGAGAGAGAGAGAGAGAGATAGGGGGAGAGAGGGAGAGCAGCCCGCCGGCCCATTAAGGAAAGATGGCTACAGTCACTGCAAACGGAGTGCAGCAGGAGAATGGATTCAGCACCACGAACAGCGGCGGCAGGATGAACGGGCTCACCATCGGACAGAACACCATTCCAATGAAGGACCACGACGCCATCAAGCTCTTCATCGGCCAGATTCCCAGAAATCTGGAGGAAAAAGACCTGAAACCCCTCTTTGAGGAATTCGGAAAGATATACGAACTCACTGTACTGAAAGACAGGTTTACGGGAATGCATAAAGGTTGGTTTAATTTTATTTCATTTTTTTTTGTTTTTAATAACGGGATCTTTTACTTTTGTCTTCATGTTAGAGCTGCCAGATTAAAAAGGGAGAGAGAAAAAAGAGAGAGATGCGCGGGGGGAAAACAACATAAAAACGTCCCCGTTCGGAAGCGAGAGAGAGAGAGAGAGACAGAGCGGGGAAAGTGTGTTAATTTGCAGTTGTTTGGGGCAGAGTGGGAGCCGCGCATACACACGCGCGCGCGCACACGCACTTATATATATATGTACGTATAGAGAGGGAGAGATGTGGCTCTTTATAGCCATATGTGGCGCGAGGTAGAGAGAACACGTGGAAGTGAACGACTCGTCAGCGCAGGGTTAATTGTGACCACCCAGTCCACGTGAATACTACAGCTGAAAACGCCTTTGTGTGTTTACATTGACTATCATGTGCCCGAGCATCCCCGTTTAAGGGGGCGGGACAGGGCAAAGGCATGTTGTGTTCCTTGCAGCTCACTGCACACATTTCACCACAACTAGAAGCAACACAAATAACAAATGCAAGCCCTTCTGTTGGCCTTCCAGTCCATTTGCTGCATGCACACGATGAGAGAGAACTAAATGCTTGCAAGGGAAGCGGAAAATGCAAAACCATTATCAGGCAATCAGCGCCGGTGATTAAGGTGGTGCTGGCGTGCCGCTTTGACCTTTCAGCGGGCTAATGCGCAGCGCACTTCTCAGGCGTGGTTAGCGCCGGAAAATACTATGTACATGGCAGCTGTATTGTAATGCCGCTCCGTGGGCGGGTTCGCAGTCAGGAAGTACAAGCAGGACAGCTGAGGCTGAGCTCCAGCGTGCATCGCCCCCTTCACGCCCCCCCCCCCATTGTATAAAACGTCCGGAGTCGGTCCCTCACTTTGTAATTAGTCAGACAGGCCACCGATAATCACGGATCGATCACTTTCTATGGCCATCTTCATAATGAGGGGTTTTTAATAATGAATGCCAGAGTGGAGTTCTAGGGCCGGAGCGTCTCTCAGCTGCAAAATAAAATAATCCAAGCCCTAAATTGCAATCAGGTTGCACTGTGGTCTGCACTTTTGCCTTTTTATATTTCCATCCAACACACAGTCAGCTACAGCTGACCGATTTCACGGTAGACTCAATATAAGACCCATTTCTGAAATGACGTGGCTGTGATCCAATTTGCATTTAGATGTTTATCATTTATTTATTAGCAGCCTTGCACTACACTGCAATTTATAATAGTATGTCATCCTTTTCTATTGAGGCATCTGTCCAATAATTATTCACTATTATTACCTTTAATGTGATTTTTATTTTTCAGACTTTATCTATTATTTATGTATAAATTAATTTAATGAAAACGGAATTCCAAAAGAAGGTCACATTTCCAGTAGTATCTGTTTCACTATGAGCAGACTGTCTTAAGAGCCTACATTTTATTTTTGTATTTGTTAAGATCAGATAAAGTTCTGAGCTGTATATAAAAAAAACAACACTTTAACACTGCTGCTGCTAAATGGCATATTTGTTCATCAAATCAGCTATTTTGCAGATAGTTTACACGCCTTATTTTCAATTTCATTTTAAATTGCACCCCCCC
>JAFBJU010000131.1:74932-116821 GCA_016785305.1 Colistium nudipinnis
CCCCCCCCCCCCCACACACACACACACACACACACACACACACAGTCGCAACATTTGCTTACAAAGATTAGTGGCCCTCGAATTCGCGATCCGTTCACTCTCAGTAAAACATAATGTATTCACAAGGCAGGCAGATTACGTACGATATGCAAGTTACAGTTCATGATCCTATTGATTAGCACGAGTAAAGCACTCTGTTGGGAGAAACCAGTGTGGGCTCAGCATTGCTTTCCCGTGTGTGCAGCCCCGCGTGTCTCCGCGCACCACCTGTTCCTCCAGCCATCAGTTGCTGGTGCTCAACATGCTCCTCGACTTTCTAGTGCGCCTCTTTGGAGCCCGGTGATCGATTAAAACAATATTTCTGATGTTCGTGTTGTTTACGCCTGTCCTCGACCATGCCTGAATGTCAACACTCTGGAGGATGGTTGCCTCGGGAAAGGATAATCCTGTTCCAAAGCCAGACAGTGTGCCCGCTCAAATCATCCTCCACCAAGGCCACTCTGATGTATGCAGTATGCCCACTTCATCCCGCATGACATTCAAAGTCACTTTGGGAGCGCTGGCGTGCACTTTTAATACGATTTCACAAATGCATTATATGGATGAGTTTTTGCCATTGGCCACTCACCTAAACCATGTCCAGGCGTCCTGCTGCGTCCACGCGTGATACCTGTGGACCCAAGCACAGCGGTACAGGAGTAAGAAAATGGGATTAGGGTCGTTAACAAAACATAAGTAGGTAGAGTGCATCATTAGCAGTGTCAGTCAAGGAAAGCGGTTTAAAACACTGACTGAGACAGAGGAAAGCTTTTCTCGGGGGAGCTGAAGGTGAAATTAATCACTTACTTAACGTTAAAGTTCTGGGAAATGTTTTTCATTTGCTCATACTCGGCTCCGTTTGTACACAACACCACAGAGCTCAACACAAGCTTCTCACATATTACTTCGTAATTCAATTGTGATGTATTTATTTTGCCACCACGTCTCACCAAAGCCTGCTTAACAAAACAAAAATGATTACAATAATAGCTGCCCAATTACCGTGAAAGAAAGACAACTATGAAGCATCCGCAATTAAATTAGGTATTATTATACGGGTGAACGTCCCCTTCCCCTTTTCACCAGTCAATGGGACTCGTGATATGAAACTTTAAACTCTGAAAAGAACTTTACAATTGTTCCTTTGTTTCTTCACCATGTGCCTGCGATCTGCGCTAGAACGACAGCTGTTGTCGCCGCAGAGCCGCGAAATAGTCGCACTGAGGAGAGACGGAAGAACTCACAATTCCCATTTGCCTTGTGGCTTAACACAGAACACGATCGAGGGTTCCTCTGGGTTAAAGGCTCGAGCATAGAGTTTACTCGGAATGTCGATAACTAACAATTTAAAGACTCTTCACTGCTACTCCTTGGTGGGAAGCCCATTAAATATTCCCAATATCGTAATTATTATTTTTTTCCATGAACAATGGGTCACAAGACTACTGGCTTGTTCAAAGGGGTTCACGTACAATAACCCCGACCCTGCCATCCCCCTCAGCTTAACTGAGCTGTTACGGTCGTTCTGCCGTTGTTTTCGCTGTCACCGCTCTGATAGCATCGTTTCTGCAGCTGTTTTCAGGAAAATGACTCTATATGTTTCCTGCCTCGCCCCGAGCAACAGATAGAGAGGCTAGGGACTTGTTGCCGAGCACTTTGCAGCCTTTAGCAGAGGAAGATTCATACGTTTTCCTTTATGGAAATAGGGACTTTGCAACAGAGCGGAGGAGAGAGAGTGAGAATTATGCGTGCATTCATCAGGTGGCCTGAAATGCCACTTCAAATGAATGCTAATGTTGATGCTCGGCGTCTGCTTTGTGAAAATCAACAAGTGCTTTCTAATTTTTGCCAAATCAACGGTCTATTGTCGCTGAATTATTTTAATACCTCTGGAGTGATCACACAAGGGGAGGGGGGGGGGGGTGTCATACGACAGTCTCAGACTTGGGAGAAATCCTTGGAAGGAGTGTTGATGCATCTTTATCTGCACCACTACAGGCAAGTGGATGGCTTTCATTTCAACCTGATGTTGCACTGCCTGGATGAATGGTTTTAATCTACACAGACAAGTGTTGCGGCGGTGTAACGATCGTCAACAACGTTTAGTCATTTCCTCCCCCCTCCACACAATATAAAGTTTTGCAATAATCTTTTGTCCGCAGCGTATCTTTTTGCATTGCGGCGTTGAAAAGGTGGTCCTGTCCCCTGTTTGGTTCACAAAACAGCGTAATGTGCCATCGGATAGCGGAGAGCTATTATGTCAAAGGGCTGGGAGGCATCTAATGTTGGACCATTATCACAAATTCAATTCCCATTTTTATGATAAACAGCAACACCAACATTTTTCACAGCAGACAACCGTTCAACAGACGAATGGGGCGCCAATATGATCAGCTTGGCTCCACAATCTCGAAAAAAAAAAAAAGAAAAAATTAAATAAAGTTCATAAAAGATTTAGTGCTGCTCTATCAATTTCCGTTTGACTACTACCTTCAAATGCCTCTTTAAACGTAGTTTGTGGCCGAGGACGCTTTGATTTGCTTCAGATAGATGATGTATACGGCCGTTGGTATCAGTTAGTGAACTGTTCCTAATGGATGATTTGCAGCACTGCCTTTGTCCACAGCCCGAGTCCAGTGACACACAACTGCTCCACGCAATTAAGGGCGGATCAGAAATGTGTCATGTTTTCTCACGACCAACCCATGTGGATCGTGCTGTGTCCATTTAAGCAGATGTTGAGGGGCTTTGTGAATTCTTCCCTGGGGATTCTGGGGAATTTATGCAAGTCTTTTAATTTGCCTTTCCACGTTGGTCTATAAATCAGAGGAAATCACTCCTTTTCACGGCTTCAAACCGATGATTACAATCCACCTCGTGGTTGTCAGACACTGTTGCTTTTAATGTCCGCTTGATGGTTCGTGTGTCGTCGGGGAGCCTTGCGCGGCGCGCGGGATGACTCGACACTATAGCGCGGACACCGTGCTCGTCAGTGTGCGGTGCAGCCGGGTCGTGCTGTTTAACATCCATCATTTGGCGGGGCACTACATTATGGGAACACTTAGCGTCAGGGCCAGAAAGCGCGCATTGTTCAGACACGCCGGATGTTGGTGGGGGGCAAATCTTTTGCTTGACTCGCGTTATCCATCACTCCGTCTCCGATGCTGAGAGGAGGGACTCCGGGCTGCACCGCACAGTCAGGAGGAAGAGATACAAAGAGCTGTTAAATGTCCTCATCCATTCTGCTCGCCCGCTGTAGGTTCATGCGGTGTAATTGGCTATAAATAGCCGGCCAAATTGACACAAAAAATCCCCTCATAGGTACTGAAACCTCCAAAGTAAACCTCGGCAGGGCACTAATATCCACTCGCCATTGACCCACCGAACGTAACAACAAATCTTTGAAAGCGTCCGTACAATTTCGAGACACTTTTGTGTCTCCCTCTGTGAAATTGAATTTTGTTGACTTACAGTAACGGCCGCCGAGTTACAGATCGGTGCTTCTGCTTGGGGTTTATACTCGCAGCGCGAGCACTGCGGAGGTAGCGGCGGGCAGTGACTGACAGTTTATGTAAGTTGAGTGACAGGTGTGGTTTAGGTCTACAGAAGAGCCGTTTGATCATTAGAAACGAGGCTGTGCGTGAAGCAGACAGCAGCGCTCTCCGGGCGCCGTCGCTCCGAGTGAGGACGGCGGAAAGATGGGAAGATGCTCGGCAGGGGATAGCGTGGTTAACACAGAAACTCGAAAACACGTCGTGTTTGTCTCGGTACCCGTGTGTCTAGATTTTTTTTGGGGGAGGGGAGGGGAGGGGGGTGAAATTCATTTGCATCCTCCTCCCAGTTTAATGAACGTTCTCGGCTCGGACGCGCAAAGAGGCCGAAGGAGAGGCAAAATGTGCTCGCGATTCATGAATTCACTGCTAATGAATTCAAATTTTATACAAATTTGTTCTAAAGTCATTTCAATTACAGGTACCACAATTTACTCTTAATGCCTGAATGCATGCACTTGTGAGCACACACTCATTTCCATTTTAAAACAAATTGTCAGACGAAACGTCACAGGCGGAAAAGTTCTTGAAGTAATTACCCTTAAACGTGCCTGGCAAATGCAATAACACATTTCCTGCTGTTTCCCTTTGAAGCAGTAAGCAGGGTTTTTCTTTTTCATTTACCTTGTACACAATTTGTTGAACTTTTGTCCGGCACAGAAATTACAGTGTGGTACTTTGATTAGCAAAGTATTATTTTCACCCCACTTAACCTGCTCATCACAGGAAGCCACCAGTCCTTCTGTTCAACCCCCACCTGAGCTTAGCCTTCATTTCAAAACCTTAGTCCATGTTCACCTGCTCCTCTTCTATTGTTTTTTCATTCATCCCAGTTATTGCCTCCCTTCACATCTTTGGAATATTAGGTGAACGCAAACTTCACAGAGAAATGAAGATATTATTTCGCTAAGAAAGAAAAACAATGCAACTGAAGCATCATAAAATAACATCTCGGCAATTGGGTAGATTTTTTTTACTTTTCACTACAGATATTGCTCGACGTTACCGACTCAGCATTAATTTCCTTATTTCAGTAACGCAATACACTGCTTTTGTTGTCCGTGTTACTTTTTTTTTTGTTTTCTTGCAACGCTGTACACACATTCAGTCTGTACTTCCTGTTGCCGCATTGCCAAAGACAACTGCGAGGGTTCTGTTTTTGAAGGGCCCTTTTGCATGGCCACATACCACGGGGACAAGGTTTGGATAACTAGCAAGCATGAATGTAATCCCATTGCAATTAGCCAACTTTAATTTTTTAGGATGACAACCCTAACTTTCTACCAGCTGCCACATCCCAGCTCCCTCCTCAAATGATATCATTGTGCATCTACTCGTGTTCTTCAATCTCAATGCTCATCTGCTCCACAACTGGCTGTCTCAGTCTCTGACTCCTTTGGGCCTCAGATGTCCCCTGAGTCAGAAGTGTTGGATATGAAGATGTTTTTGTTGAAGTGTTAAAGCCATGGAGTTAGGCTAAATATTTAAAGGCTGCAATGCAGAAAAAAAAGACAATTTGTTTCAGATAGTCTAGAGAATGTTACGGGAAAACTGAAATAGTGCTTACCCGATATTTAGTGCAAAAAAGAAAAACAAAACAATTACATCTTTGAACTAAAGGTATCAGAATGTATTTCCCACACCAAACGATTTCCATTTGATTTTACGTGACTAAAATATAAGTTTCACTTCAGTCCAGTTGCTCATGGTGAAACCGATATTTGAGTTTGAGCATCATATTTTACAAACTGACTTGAGTGTTTTTGTAAATGTAAAATATAAATGAACTATGACAGTATACAAACAAGCTTGAAAAAGAAAACATCAAAGAACAGCTGTCTAAACTGTACCTAAGTTCACTGCTCTAAAGCAAAACCAGCCTTTTTTTTTTTAGGGCTATCTTGAGATTGACAACAATTGGATTTAATAATTCATAAAAGGCCTTGGGAGAGCTGAAAGAGACTATCCCGGAAGGACAAGGGTCAAATAAAACTTTACTGGTAAACTTTGACGAAAAAAGAAAGTCGCCACAACCATCAGTGTTGCACTGATTTGAAGTAGAGACATTTTTAAACTCACACTACTGTAAATCGCTCGAAACCCTGCCAAGATACATACTTAACTCCATCACAGCAGCGCGGTGATAAATATGAAACAAATGTCAAGTCAATGGCAGAAGAGGGTGAGCAAGAGCCGACACTTGCAGTATTTTTTGCTCAGACATGGCCCCCGGGGGGCTCAGTTCATGTCCTACAGTTTTGTAATGTCACAAAGGATGACGAGTGTCGTCCCCCACCCCCAGGCCCTCAAACTTTTCTGCTTCACTGTGTGCCATGCAGTTTCATCAGCGTCATTTAGGTGATTTTTCCTCCTGAGTAACTGCCTTGTTGTGGAGGAGGTTGAAGGTTGTCGTGAAAGGGAGCTCTCCTGGCCGGGTGCCAGTGTGTGGCTGGGTTTTCGAGGGGGTTGATGGGTGCTACGTGCCGCATATCGTCCGTATGTGTGAGTGTGTGTGCCTGCGAGTGTGTGTGTGTGTTTTTTTCCCCCCATGGGAATCCTTGGCAGCAGGTGCGACATGTAGTAATGGGAAATTATGCTGCATAGTGCAAAACCTCTTCTGAACGGGGGTCACCCACTGTCAACTCTGCCAAGCACGCAACACAGCAACCACTCAGTCTTTAATCAAAGCCGACTTATTTACTGATGCATATTCATTCTGTTTTCCTGAACTTCTCCAACTCGGACTCTCCTGAGAGGTGCCAGGCTCCAGCTTTAGCTCAACACCAGAGGCTCTTAATTATTGGGCAGGGGAAAATGTGCACACTGTTTGACTTTTTTCTCCTCTGTCCCATTCAATAACTATGAAAGTGAACATTCATCACAAAGTTGCATAGTTTGAAGTTATTAAAAACAAACGTGTACCTCTGTTGAGGAAGCATTTTCCAACATCACTCGGTTTAAACTTAACCTCCAGGGACTCAGTAGTTTAACTTTCCTGTAATGTTTTTTTTCCTTATTCCATTTTACTACATCTGCACCCTAATAACACATTGATGCAAAAAAAACCCTCATAGATACTGAAACCGCAAAACGTTAACCTCACTAGGGCACTCATGTTTATTCGCCATTGACCCACAGAGTGTAACAACAAGTGTCTCCACAATTTCTAGACACGTTTGTGTCTCTCTCTGCAAAATTGAATTCCGTTGACTTATCGTAACGGCCATCATAATAATGAAAGCGTCTGGCAAATATTTTTTGCGTCATTTCAGTCAATCTCATCTCAGGCAGCTGTCATATTTTCCATGTTTTTTTGTTTATTTTAATGTTCTTTTAACCAGCAAGTTATTTTTCTAAAATGTTATTTAGCTGTTGACGAAAGACATTCCAGCTGTCAGCAGAGGGTATGAGTTCCGTCGTAATGTAATACACGTTATATTTTGGAAAGCTTGTAAAACTCCAGTTACTCTTACATCACGGCCTTGTAGAGATTGGAATCCCTGCACGGAACTCACAAATCTGCGGGCACATTAGGAAAGTTAGTGTGTATTCTGGAAGACGATTTTATGTCTGAACAAATATCAACAGATAAGTGCTGAACGGCCTTCGCCTCTTTACAGTGCAACGCGCGGGAGTTTACCAGTGGAGCTTTCCAATAAAAATCCGATCTGGGTTCGAATGAACACAACTCACAGTCTGTAATCAGCCTCTGGGTTCACTTTGTGCCGCCTAAATGGACTTTCATTAATGTGATGGAGAGTGTTTTTCTCCATCCTCGTGTACTGGCGTGTACTTTTGACTTCGACAAGCATTGGTTTCACGTTTTAGACACTATGCTTAATGGGCACTAAACGCTGGAATCCTCAGATTACAGGATCATAACGACATAAATATGACCTTATACTTGGGGATTCCGTTTTTATTTTTTGCAGCTCCTTACAACTGCTACACGTCCTAAAGAGCGCAGTCACTCAACGGAACTTGTCTCTACGTATTTCTTCTACTGTCTCATTAATAATGTTGGTGTGCAGTTGTGTAGCAATGGTGTGGTGGAATAAGCCTGTGTCTCATGTCTCCCTGTAGGATGTGCCTTTCTAACATACTGTGCCAGAGAGTCAGCACTGAAGGCCCAGAGCGCCCTCCATGAACAGAAGACTCTGCCAGGGGTAAGTGCCCCCGATCTGCCCTCTGTCATAGGCTAAAGCCCCCGGGGCAACCGGCCTGGTATGGGGATCTACATCACCATAGGAGTTAGATCACAGTGGCTCGCACACATTGGGACACATTACACGTTCAGACTCACGCAGCAGATATGGAAGCAGATGGAAACAGCCACTCATACTTTCTCAGAATCCCTCTCATCTTTTCTCACGCACCCGCTGCCCGCACACACATACACACACACTCACCTGCTCACACACACACAGCGAGTGCGAGTGGCCTATCTCACCTTGCAGTGTCTTATTACACTAATCACCCCGGTGGAGATATTTGATTAGCGCTCCTTCAAAACAGCCCATGCTGTCCTTCCCCTGTCCTCTCACAATATGGCTGCCACAGACACTAATTGCCCTGAGGAATCCCACTCTCATTATCACATATAATCAAACAGTAAGTATAAACAATCATTTTTACCATGTATATCACCATCTGGTGTTTTGGTTTTAATTTGCTCCATTTTTTTTTTTTGTTCCCCCAATTTCCATGGCTCGCCTTTGGTGGGCAGGTAGCCTGCTCAATTAAAAATAATGGCCTCTTCAAACAACACAGGTGACACACACCTTTTAAGCCCACCCAGGAGGAGACCCTCAATCTGGGATGAGCATGAGCCGGTGGTGTCTGTCTGCACTCGATGCGTGTGAGGGGGGTGGGGATTGATCTCCCTCCCCCATCAGGGGAATAATCGAGGTGTGATTGAATTACTCCCGCGGGGTCTCTGAGAAGGAGAAGCTCTTCCACTGCTGCCCGGGCTCCTCACCGGCCCCCCTGCACATACCGAAACATCCACACCGGCTGAGGCTCTAATCAGAGCCTGAGGTACAGTTAGAGAGAAAGAAATAGGCCGGTCGGAGAAGAGAAAAGTATGTTTAGGGAATGCTTTGTAAAGAGGTGGAGGGAGGGGGATGGGAGAGGGGGGGGGGGGGGGGGGGGTTTTGTGGGGCTGGGGGGGGGGGGGGGGGGGGGGGGGGGGGGGGGGGGGGGGGGGGGGGCTTATACTGGAGCTTAAGTTGTTCCGTACTGTTGTGTTAATCTATTGTTTGCACTTCGCTTAATGTCAGTGGTACTTCACTGAACGTAAGGCCCACCGGTGCACTGTGGCGAAGGAGTCAGACTCCCCGGCTCGTTACTGCCTGTGCCAGCTCCGTAATGAGACCACGGTGGTGATGGTCCCGGATAGGTGTTCCTCCCTTTATTGCCCACATTCTTGTTTGTCTTCTATCTGGAAAGAGGTTAATGGCGTGTTCTGCGGGGCCTGGGTAAACATTTCCCCTGAAGAGCTCACAGCGAGGGGTCAGTCCTGCAATCTCAGGCGGAGCTCAGCCTGCATACAGAAGGCTAATATAGATGTTCTGTCTCTCCCAAGGAGAGAGAGAGAGAGAGAGAGAGAGTGGGAGATGGAGAGAGAAAGAGAAACAAAGAAGAAAAACTAAAGATGAGAGCGGGAGAGACAGAGACTGGCAGAGGTGACACAACTGGACAAGCCTCATTGTTACTGTCATGGCCGGATGGCTTTGAGATGCTCACTTGTATATTGCTGCCATTTCAGTGGCTTCTCCGCTAAGCGGTGTGGACACGCTTGTGCAGTCTGACCGCGGCTGTGTGACTGTCAGGCAACCTAAATGCAAATTTTGTTTATATGATGAGACAACTGGCATTAAAAAAAATAAAAATAAATACCAATATCTCTCTTTCTCTTTCTCTCTCTCTCTCAAAAGGAGATACAAGAGACAAACATTTAAATAAAATGTGGGATGGACAAAGTAATACTAACACTGCTTTAAAATGGATCTATCATGTTCTCTCTCTCTATGGGTTGGCTTTAACAGAACTCAGTCATGAGAATAATTCACCATGTTTATCTTTTTCCCCTATATATATATATATTTTTTTTTTCCTATGCGTGGTCGAGGTAAAGCTAGAATTTGCCTTCAACCCAGACCGTTTCAATAAAAGCTCAGGGGCACAGAGAATGATGGATTTCACTTATTTATCTCCCAGCTTTCATCCAGACTATCCATCCATCAGCTATTTCATTTTGCCACGTTTAGGGTCACAGGGGCGGTGGAGCCATTCCCAGCTGCCACTGACCGGGGGTACACCCTGCACAGGACGCCAGGACTTATAAAGACAAATAACCATTCCGATTCAAAGTTAAGGACGACTCCATCCAACCTATGCTAGAAGAAGGGGACATGCACGTATAACACGGAAAGGCCGGTTCAAAGCTAGAACCCTTCTTTCAGCAACAACACAAACCACTGGGCCGACCCAGGCCAGACCAAATGTTTTTTAGAGCTGACATATTCCAACCAAAAGGTGAACTGGGACTGTGTGCACGTGAGTCTGATGAACGGTAGTGATAATGACCGACTGGCTTTGGTCTGTGGTCTGCCTCATACTCCATCTGTTGCTCTCTGGCAAAAGGAAATGAGGCTGTACTGGGCAGAGAGGAGAGCTTCGTAATTTGCGATCCCGTGTTCCCATGTTTAATATGTGCTGCATCGGGGTTTGCCACAGCTGAAATGCACTGAATCGGTTCAGCTTTGACATATATTGTAAATGCTGGCTTTTCCAGAGAAGTCATTTATTTCAATAGACGTGTTTTTTTCTCCTGTCCGTATTTAATAAAAAAATAGTATTTTTAGCATGGTATGCTGGACTCGTTTATCAATGGAAACATGAATACAATACTCGATCATTAAAATAATTGATACGTGGGTGCAGCCGTAAAAAAAAGAAAAGAAAAAAGAATTGGTTCATATTCAGATTCAACACAAAAAAATGCACTACAAACACAATATATTCGGGTCGCATTAGTTATATAATAATATAATTGAAGCTTGGAGTTACCTTTTAAAATTTACTTTTTACTTGAAATCAGAGATTCACTTCGGGAAATGCATCCAAAGGAATACGCAGACTTTCAGAGAGCTGTATGCTCTACTCGTGCATCTTTCATGTTATCCTCTATTGTTTCACATTAACACAGTGTCTGCATTTCAACAAAGGAGCCGGGAGGAACAGTGAGACAGAAAGAGGAGGCAGAAATACGCACTGTGTGTGTGTGTGTGTGTGTGTGTGAGAGAGAGAATGTGTGGTCTTACATCATCCGCAGATTGGCTGTGAGTCTTATATTTCCCATAATTCACCTCCCTTTATTTGCTTAAACCTGTACTGCGCGTAGCGCATTTGAATTGCCACCGGGGGAATCCGGCTCTGTCTGCCGCGGCTGAGGCGAGCTTTGTTTACATTGTGTGATTAATTGCATGTAAAGACCATAATGAGCTCTTGATGTCCTGCGCATCAGATCCCGCTGCTACAGTTTGTACAGTAAATGTAATCGGAGATTCAGCCTCTTGCCCTTGGTGAGCTCGCGCTGCGGTTGTGTTGGCGTGCGCCTTCAGCATATTCCGCCGATGTAGGGCAGCGTGGTCCTGTGTGTGGACAGGTTAGGTCATGCCTGTGAATGATTTCTCTCTGGATCTGATTAATTCCCGGGATGTTAACACACAGACCCGGGCCAAATGTGTAGCTGGTGCAGGAACCCATTAGCATTTTCCCTTTTTTATTTATTTTTTTACATCGGCTGGGGTCTGTGTGGACCAGGTAAGTTGATGATCACACAGTTCACACTTTTTCCTCTGATTGCATTTGAACCTGGTGGCAGTCAATGTATTTTCTTTTGGTTTACGCCCACCCCCGGGCAATAAATAGAGAAAAGAGAATATAAATAATATAAATATATATACAATTTGCAGGGGGAGAAATGTTATTTACAACTGTTTGCCAAATAGCCTCCCAAACACGCTGCTTTTGGAGCTGGGAATCTTCAAATAAACCCTGCTCTCTCCTTTCAGGGCCACGCTGCTTTCTCCTCTCAGGCCAATTAGCTCTCGGTGTTCGCATGTAACAGGCATGCTAATTGGGTGCGAGTCAACGCCGGAACCCAATTATAAATGTCTCGGAAAAAAAAAAAAAAAAAACGCACCCAGCTTTGTCCCTTGTTCACTCGTCTTCCTCTTCCTACCCTTTTTCACAATGCCTTAGCCAATCACATTCTGACCACTGTCACTTCCCCACCGTCTTTATCCACACATCGCCAGTGGAAGGTGCCGAGTCAGCGCTGGCGCCACAACCGTATGCTTTATATTGAGGCTTCTGTGGAGGGAACGCTTGGTTTCCGCGTGAGAGGACCAGCTCCTGACCCCAGTATAGACGGCAAGGCGGCCGAGCGCAACAAAGTGGAAGATAAGGGAGTAAAAGTTGCCCACTTCTACTCTCTGAATCGTTTCTTGTCAAATTTGGAAAACAAAGGGTAACCTGGAAGTTATCGGCTTTCACCAAAGTGAGTAGCAAATTATCGGGGTTTCCCCCACATTCGCTCAGCACGTGTCACGCAAAAATGGGTCAGGGGGACGTTGTGCGACAGCAGCTTTATGTGTCACTAAGCACATTGCAGTGCATCTGATACAGAGTATATCTGTTTGGGAAACTCTCGCTGTGTGTGTGTGTGTGTGTGTGTGTGTGTGTGCCTTGCAGTGCTATCAAAGGACATACTAAGCTTCTCTACAGCAGGTCCACTTCTGGACAGATATGGCGCAGTTTAAACTAATTACTCAGGCCACACAGAGCCTCCACCCATTCTTTCAAGGGACAAATTGTGCTCTGTTGCCAATCAATTTGTCCTCTGTTCCAAATTTGTCAACCACCCATGCCCCTGAGCCGTTGCCATTATGAAGCGGAAGACAAAAAAAGAAAGAGACTGGACGTGAAACCTCTGCTGAGGCTCCCCCTGCTCTCCTCATCATCAATTACGTCTATATCATTTTCTTTTCTGTTGCCGGCTTTAGAAAAGAAAATTAAAAGGGGCCATTGTTTTTCTTATCCCCCTGGGATGAAAGCATTTACTACGCGACTGTGCCGCGCACGGCCATCCTGCCGATTAGGGAGTGAATGGAATCACAATCGAGGGATGCACTCGGCATTGTCTCCTATTATGTGGCTGGTGGCCCTGAATATTGTGCAGAATTTAATTTTGTTCCATCTGATGGGATTTTCAACCTTGGACGGTGCAAAATGTTAATCCTGGCAGGCGGGTGGTCACTGTGGAATGCCTGGCTTTTCTCAGCGGTGACTGTGGACAGGGCACGCGCACACAAAGAGCTCCTAACCAGCCCATAAAGATGGCAAGCCAGAGGCGCTGGACAGATGAGCAGGAGAGATAGTGCCTTTCAAAGGCCGCGGGGCGGGAGAGTTCTGGTGTTCAGAGGATGGCAACAACAACCGGGCCCCATTTGTCCTTTAGATCCTGGACATATACTGCAGTACAGTAAAACAGGCTGGTTGTTGGAGTGAAAAATCACTGCCTTGCAATTTACTGAAAGAAAAAACAACGGAGAAAGTTCCCACTGCAAAAACAAGCCATGTGTCGTGTTTCACTTCAAAAGTAAATTCAAAAAAGTGTCAAAATTCAGTGGAAGCCTATGATGTCCATGACGGGAGACGAGTTTAAGTCCGTGCTTAAAAAAAAGGTTTGAAAGCAAGAGGCGGAATCTTTTCAAACCACTTACAACAAATGCCGTCAAAATGAAATAAAAATGATCATATCATTATGAAGGAGAATGAACGCAGTGAGTCCTCGATTGATAGAATGTGAAAAAAATATATATATATAGAATGATTGCCTTTATTCGAAGACATCGAAAGAGGTACCACCGGCATTAGCCTCACTCTCTGGGTTTTAATATGTGTTGAAAGCTTGTGAGCTGAGCAGCTTCCCCACACCCTCCCCCCACATCCACACATTCACCATCCTTCCCCTGGCTGACAGGTGGAGTCGGACGCCGCCGTGCATGCTCTCTTGCACTAATTTATCCACTTCTTTAGCTGTAATGAGGCAGAACTGGTAAATGTGGGGACAGCATTGTTAACATTGCTGCTTCACTGGGGAAGAGGAGAGGGCTGACAAATAGCCGAGAAGGATGGAAATGAGGCCCGGGTGCTGTCATACCTCCAAGAATTACGACTATAGTCTTTTTACCCGGCTGTCTATTAAGTCTGCACGCGGCAATATGACATTTCCTGAACCAATTAAACATCAAAGTTTCCGTCGCGTCAAGATCAGGCTGTTTGGCAATAACAGCTGGAAGGAAAACTCAAAAAAACAGACCAAAAAGGAATATTTGATGCGGGAATCTTAAAACAAAATCTGCAAAATGCTGATGATTAGTGAAATAAACCTCCCTCTCGCTCAGTTTGAGAGGCTGAATGTTCTAAATCAATTTTTTTAAGAAGTTTGAGATGTTACCCTCTTGTTTCAGACAATGTAAAAGTCGCAATATATAGAAACCGGCGCTCACATTCAACTATTTTACCTCGATGGCTGCCTGGAACACTTCGCAGTTTTTTTACAGCCTCTCCTCTCCTTTCCTTTTGTGGCCTTTTCGTTGCGTTTCAAAAAATAATTCAGGCAATCACAGACGACAGGCCAATCTGCGCACATTTGTTCAAAGTCAAAACAGATCAGGTAGAAAAAACAAAACAAAACACAATGTTGCCGAGCTCAGCAAATCCGCCCGAGCCAACAAACTCTACAGTTACACGTTGACATGAGAAAACCTTGTGCAGATTCGAAAGAGGACCTCCACATTTTGTGACACACGGGCACACACACACACACACACACACACACACACACACACAAACAACCACACACACACACACACACACAATCTTGTAAAACATTTATGATTGAAAGTTTGACATTTGTGTTAGGGGACAAAAAGAGGGGAAAGGGTCAGAGAGCTAGAGAACAAGACAGAGAGGGAAAAGGAGGAAATAGATAAACAGATGAGTCATCATGAGAGTGCGCGAGAAATAGAGGGGGGGGAGAGAGAGAGAGTGAGATAGAGAGAGAGGACACACATTCTTGCATAATTAACAACCGAGCATCACCGGGACAAACTCCTCCATCAGCGTGTCCAAAGGATTAACTACGGCACGCTCCCCTTATCTCCTCCATTTTGTTTAAGGAAGAAAATGACCTTGCACTTGTTTACATGCTGATTAAAGACAGGAGGGAGAGAAGGAGAGAGGCAGAAAGTCAAACTGTAATCACAAGAGTTCGTTAAGTGGAGTAGTCGGGGCGGTGTGCGCTCAGCAGATACAGCGGGCGGCTTACAGACGGTGTCGTACAGTGGCTACAGAAAAAAAAAAAAAAAAAAAACCCACTGCGACGTGGCGGCAAACAAAAAAAAAACACCACTGCGACGTGGCGGCAAACAAGCAGCGCGTGGGCCGGGACGGAAAAGAGTGCGCGAGTGTGTGCACGCGTTCGTTTGTGAAGGCGGTGTGTGGTAAAACAAAAAAATACAAATACAATTAAAGTACGCTCGGTGTGTGGGTGTTTCATTGCACTGGGAGTAGCTGGTGTTTCTGGCCTCCTATGAGTCAGAGTGAGTGTGTGTTATTGTGTCTCTTGCTGTTAGAACCAGGCGGAATTTAGGAGCGTCGAATTGAATGTGTGTGAGGCTTGTACAAGATCTTTTTTTTTTAGGTTGGAATGAAGGTAGCTAGTTTGGCACTTCTACACATTTGTCTTTAATTGCAATATATTACATTTCTTAATGTAATCACCTTGAAAGGCTGAAACTGCGACTGACACTCATAAGTCTCTCCATCTCAACTTTTACTGCTGTGGTTGTGGATCTTAACTTGAAGGCCACATTTCTTATAGTCCCTAGTGCCTTTTTGTTTCACTCCAAAGTTGTCTTCCCTTCGCTTTACTACAGGGGATAACTTTGTTTTATCTGTCAGCACTGGAATAGCCGCAGATCGTGCGTCTGTGTGCCATAAAGGCAGCAAAACCGTACAGCCAGTCAGACTCGCTGCAAAATTCAGCGCAGAGGCCATTAGATGCTGTCAGTGTTTTTGACAGGGCTCGACCATCAATCATCAATAAATGTTACAAATAAAATGGGCAGTCTTAGATTAAGAGTAGGTTGGGGAAAAAAGAAAAAAAAAAAATATATATTTATATATATTGAGGTCAAGACGTCAGATTAATGTTCTGTTCACATTTGATCAAGTCTGTTGGGTGCCTATTATGTGAAAACCTCCTAATCTAATCTCATTCTACCTTCTTATAAGGGCCTTGAACACATTCACTCTTTGGGTTTCTTTTTATCCACCACAGCTCAGAAAAGTAAAAAAGGTCATTTGAGACTTTGTACAAACATACCACATGAAATGTGCATGCGGGCGTGAATTGGGAACTCGTCCTCACCATTTTATTTGCTGCTTTCTTAATATTGATTTGCTGCAGTGACTCATTTCCCCAGGGCAGTGTAACATTGGTCCCTTTGTGTCTGCAGACTGCAGACACTGACTCAGATGAACAGAAAAGGAAAGTTCTCTAGGTCAGGAGAAGAAAAAAAAATGTGAATGCACAGAGCATTAATCCCTCCTCCTTTTCTCTCTTGCACTATATTTAGTTCCAAAAACCTATATTGGACATCTGGGAAAACTTTGAATAACTATTATGGGGATGTACTATTTGCTCTACAGAAACAAATACTGCATCTCCAGCATTTTGTTTTTGTTCTCGTTTCATGTCTGTGTTAGGTATTGACAACATTATGGAAGCAAATATGTAAAGCAATATGTTATGTTACAGTAATATGTGGTGCGAAACATATTTCATATGCATAATATCGACTATGGGGTTTTTGAGCAAAAGCTTTGAGAGCACTTACTGTCAATGAAGTGAAAAAAAAAACATATTCATTGTTATTTATATATGAAACATATGAAACGTAAGCAAAAGCTGTATACGAATTGAGAAATGATGTAAACTAAAAATATTGTCTTGAATACCATATGTAAAACATAATTATTAGCCAATGGTTTAAGTGATCAATTAACGCAATCAACACATTTGACGAATCTATTAAATCAAAGATTTTCCAAATAATCCAAACTTCTTCGGGTGCATAATTGTGCTACTCACACGGCAGTTTAGGTTTGAAGTGCAGTTTTAACTGTGAATAATGGCCACTCGTCTCCCACTTTCTCATTATAGACGGGTAGATGGCAACAATGCAGCGGTATGGAGGAGTGAAAGGTGAAATGAGGATGTACAGGCCCCAGATAGTTTGTGTTCAGTCAAGCCTGCCACTGCAGCGGAAGGCTCTGACAGGGAGGTGTCAGAAATAGCACCAAGGCTAACACCTCTCCTCTTGCTTATTAATGCATTGCTCTCATCGCTAACTCGCT
Source organism: Colistium nudipinnis (assembly GCA_016785305.1). Classification (NCBI taxonomy): domain Eukaryota; kingdom Metazoa; phylum Chordata; class Actinopteri; order Pleuronectiformes; family Rhombosoleidae; genus Colistium; species Colistium nudipinnis. The sequence continues at coordinate 92,017 of JAFBJU010000131.1, forward strand.
AACACACACACACACACACGCATGCGTGCACAAATGCAACACACGTCAACAACTTTCTCTGCCATTTGTACGCATGGCTGGTGAGCACACACATCTCACCCAAACACATACACACACACACCCCGCACACGGACACACAAAACAGTCGTCAGATCAATATTGCATTACTGAGGTATGTTCTCCTCTGAGAGGTTACAGTGATAGGTGAGGGGTGGGGGTTAAAAAATCCTTCTCTTCTGTCTGCACCGTGGCCAGACACACACAGGGCAGATCTGAGGAGGCTTCACACTCCTGACAACCACTCTCCCCCTCTGGCTTCATCGCTGTCGCTTCATCGTCTCATCTAAGGCTGCTGCACCTCAGGCCTATGATCACCTCTAAAACGTGTGTGTGTGTATATATCTACTGTATCTACTATATCTAGTGATGGGCATTTTTTTTTTTATTGGAATTAATCACATAATTTCCTGCGATTAATTATATTGCTACTTGCATCAATAATGAATTCGAAATTAATGTACCGTCACTTTTTAGTATGTAAGTGCAGTAACATTTGTAAATCTCTGATTAATGTAATCAAATGAAACATAAAGCCAGCACATACTGAGCAGTAGCAAGTTAACATTTATTGATCAGTTTTCTTTTTTTTCCTGAACATGTACCATACACATATTTCTTTTATCAGAAACAGCATAAACAGTCTATGTTCAGAAGCAAGTGTCCCTGTTAGAGCAGTGGTTCTCAACTGGTGGGTCGTTTGGGGTGGCTCGCGGGAGAATTGCTTCACTTTACATTTACTGTGTAGTACGATAACGTGTTAACTTGCCCAGCACTAATATATATATATATATATAAATAAATATACAGTATATATATAGCTATATATGTATAATAACATATATGCATTTAACTACCTTTGTGCAAGCATGTAATAGCAATATACTCTTATGGCCATTAACTTCACTTCCTCCATGTCCTATAAAGATCACAGATGTCTTCACAGTTCTCGAAGAAAAGCAATTTATACATTATATATTTAATTATAAAAATAATATATTTTATGATAACGTGCAAAATCGATTATTTAAAGGTTCTGGCAATGGTTTGGTTGCCATCTCTACGAAAGATAATAAGAGAAGTTACAGTTTTAGATCAAAAAAAAAAAAAAAAAGTCAAAACTTCTAAAGATCATGAGTATGCGTGAGTGTGTGCACGCGTACACCAGAGGGAGAGGAGTCCTTGGTGCCGACTGAAGCTCCAGCTTTTCCATTTAAACTGTATCATTAAAACGGGCAGAGAGGCGAGGGAGATGGCCCCTCCACACCTCATAAAGTGTGAGTGCCATGCCAGGCGGAGTGCCACGCACCGCTGCGTTTACGGCGAGCCAAATGCACTTTTTACACACCTTGTACTCTCTCTCTCCCTCGATCGTTCCCATGAATATCTGTTTATATGACATTACTCACTTTCGGCTTTTCCTACTTTTTCTTGCTTTGCCCCTGCTAAGTATTGACCGGCATTTCAACTGCCCCCTTCGGATCCTCCTCTCTGTATTTTTTTCTGTCAAATTTCTCCAACGAGGAGTCGGAGCGTAACATTGAAGGGATATAATCAATGGAAAAGCACCACTTAGGGAGCCCATTTGATGCATACTGTAGGGCAGAGTTGATTCAAGGGTGTAGATTGAGTCAAGCCTCATTTCATATCCTCCCCAATTAGTCATCCAGCCTGTGCCCTCTATAACCCCCTTTTTCTCGAGCCGCAGCCGGGCCAGACGGGCTCTCGTTTCACACTGAACTACGGATGAGTTCATTTTTATTTTTTTTTACCTTCTCATTCCAAGAGCTTTTTCTGCAAGGAGATAGTCGTACCGCCCCCTCCTCCTCCCCCCCTCCTCTTCCTGCATCTCACCTTTGCTGGGACGAGCTGAGGCACACGCTCCTCTCCCTCTATCCTGACCCCCCATATCTCCTTTCCCACCTCCTCCTTCACTCCCTCACAATCGCACCTCTCCAACTTTTCCCGCTCGTCCGCCCTGCTTCCCCTCAACCATAAATCTCTTCCCAAATCCTACTTAAACCTGCATCAGCTGCTGTCCTTAAAACTCCATTATCTACAATTACTTCAGCATCAGGGAGTCAGAGCACACCTGCCCCCCACATAAAAATGCCCTCGCCTAAAAATATTGAACCTGCCCAAAAGGGATTTGTGCTATTTATTTATTTTTTTGTCCCTCCCTTTGTTGTACCTGCTTTGTGGCTGCCTTCATAATGAGGCGGAGAACCCAAAATGCCGGCAGAAAAGCTGAGAAAGCCTGATTAGTGGGCGGGAGTGTGAATATAGACCGTAAGCAGGGTATTTATGGGTGGGTTTCCCAGCCTGATCACAGGTGCCATTTGGCTGAATTGTGGGTACAATGCTGCATCAAAAATATTTAGAATTATTTTGTGATAGCACTTAGTACTAAGTTAAACAATTTGAGAATAGATTTTAAATATTAAAGATCCTGACGATGATGATGATGATGATAGGTGAGTGACAAAATCTTTCATTACACAGAAATCAATCAAGCAAAACTAAAATTACTTTTAGCAGCAAAAAAAAATCACCGCATGAATTGAAGTAACCCATATATCCCTCATCAAAATATTTAATATACCAAGGGAACGAGGAGTTATTTCGTCTACTTTTCTCATTAAACTCATGGGCCATCACTATAAAACCTCATGATGGTGTAAGGTTATAGGTTTCTGTGGTGAATCTGTCCAAGCAATTCTGGAATAATTAAAATATTTTTGAGTAATATTTCTTCCTGTCTTTATGTGTACAAGTGACAGTAAAAGCAAATGCAATTTAACCCTGCAATACATGTACAGTAAATGTCAAATAAGAGCCGCTATAATGCTTACAACTGAATTACTGCTGCACTTTGCATCCTTTCCCTTGAGGAACATTTTAATCAAAATTTAATTTCACTTTTGTATTTGCCATGAGCAGGTACATGAACAGATCTGGTAATTAGGTGGTGCAGATGCAGAGTTTGGTCTTCAAATATGCTAATTGGTCTCTAACGAAGGAAGAAAGTGTTTATGGTCACTGAACAAGATCCAGAGGAGCCGGTTTAAGGCACAGAAGATGCCGGCGCAGATGATTTTAATGGTGGTTATTGAATTTGCGGGGGACGACGACGAGTCACACGCGCGTGGAAGACGCTGTGCGGGCTGGAGTACACATGTTGGGCTGGTTGGGGGGGGGGGGGGGGGGGGAGGAGGGGGGGGGGGGGGGGGGGGGGGGGGGGGGGGGGGGGGGGGGGGGGCGAGCGGCTCAGCTGTAGGTGGCCTGATCTGCTCTGATTGACAGTGATGGCAGATAAGGTGCTGGTGGAGAAGCGAATGTGAGCAGAGCTGCAGGGAAAGATAAGGAGCGAGATTAGCGCCCTGCCACGTCACAGAGAGAGAGAGAGAGAGAGAGAGCGAGCGAGCGAGGCAGGGGCTAGCGGAGAGTGAAAGATTGAGATGTGGACGTGGACAGGTATTGGCTGCAGAGGAATACAATGGTCAGCCAAGAGTAAAGAATGAGTTTCTTGTACGCATTTATCTGACTTTGTGGCAGGGTGTGTGTGTGTGTCTGTGTGTGTGTGTCTGTGCGTGATTGTTCATCAGACCGTGTCCCAGGTAGTATGTACATACCCTGTTGAGCGGAGCCAGCAGCCCAGTGGCGGGGGTGTGTGTGTGTGCGTGTGTGTGTGTTGGGTGGGGGGGGTTCAAAGAGGAGGGCAACTAATCAGCTCATAATCCAAACGGCTGGCGTTTCCAGGGCAACGCCGCCTTACACTCATGCGTGGCAAACAGATACACTCCCTCCCTTATTTCTGCCTCCTGTTTTTTGTTTTGCTTCCCACCTCTCCCTTATTCCTTTTTACTCTCTCTCTCTCTCGGTGCATTTCTTATTCTCTCCTCCCTGGCAGGAGGTTTCCTGCTAACATAGACCCATTTCCAACCCAATTCCTTCCTTTCCTCCTCTTTGTCACTTTCTCTCCATTCCCAATTTTCTCCCTCCCATCGACCTAACCCATCCCTTCCCCACAGACGCTCTCCTTTCCCCTTCCTTGTCAACACACAATCTATTTTTCCTGCCCATTTCTGCTCTTTTTTTCCTTTAACCATGTGCCCCATATTCTCACTTCCTCTCCCCTAATTTTCCCTCCTACTCCAATCTTTCCCCGGTAAACACAGACAGCTTCGTCCCTCTCTCTACTTTTTAATTTCCTTTCTCTCCCCCTCCCTTTTGATTTTCATTCTCCCTCCCTTTTTCCTGTAAACAGTCTTTGTCTTCTCCCCTCCTCCCTCCCCTCGTGCCAGGGGGTCCAGGCTTGGTGTATTTGTGCAGTGATGTTGGAGGCCTTGATGATCACTCTCTCTGAGATGATTATGTGGTCAGGGCCCTGCAGCCTCCTTCCCTGCCCTGCACTGCTGGAGCTCTGCTCTGTCTCAATACGTGTGTGTGTGTGTGTGTCTTGGTGGGTTTATCCACTATATGAATACCAGATAATCTGCTTGTTTGTGTATGTGTGTTCTCATCCTTCTCATTAATTCGTTAATATAGGCTGCTAATACATATGCATGTTAAGGCTGTTTTAATACTTGCCAAGACAAACATAATACCCACAACTCCTGCAGACCAAATCTTTCACGAACGCATGCATATTTCATGGATTAAACACCTGACAGCACAGGGTTTGAGGAGTTAAGTATGTAAGTTACTGTAAGGAAGTAACGATTCTCATTTTCACGCTACGATAAACAAATTCCAGTCAGCTGCGCGTGTGTTTGTGCCTGCGCGCGCGCGTTTGCGCGTGCTTATCTCTCTTTGTCTAAGTCGGCCACACGTCGCTCCCTTGCAGGAGTGGAGCGGAGCGCTCCTCTGCCGCTGTGATTAAGTCACACATAACTGTAAACAAACTACACAACTGCAGCTCGCTGCCTGTTTTCTTTCTCTCCATCCCTCTCCTCTGCTCCTTCTGTTTTCTCCTCCCCATACTGTCCGAGCCCGCTCCGCAGCAAACACAGACGCCTGGCACACCTGGCATTTTGACTAGCTGCTGCGTGTTTATATATATATATATATATATATATATATATATATATTTTTTTTTAACAGACTAGGCTGTCTGAGTACTCGGGTGTAAATGTGAAAGAAGTATCGGTCATGGTGTTCCAGCCAGCCACATCTCTCCCTCTCTCTCCTTCTCTCTCTCTCACTCACTCTCACTTAGTGCTGGAGCAAAGGCCGGGCTGTGCTCATTGCTTTTACCTAGAAGTAGAAGCAGCGGTTGGGCTGGGCCTCTATGCCACTGAGACAATCGATCGCTTTCATAAAATGGTGGACATGAAAGGGGCTTGATAAATGGCAAGCTATTTGGCCCTAATTGCAACCCTTTAAAATGTCTTAGGTGATGATTTGAGCAAGCTTCTAGTGAAGTTACTCGGATCAAAGTGAAGAGAGAAAGATTAAAACCCACTTGCTGGCTGCGCCTTAACTGCACGTCTCCGACTCGTGACCCCGCGCGGCCTGCGGCTCAGAAGAACAGCCGATATTGGGCACCTTGCAGCCAAATAAATCAAAGCCTCCGCAGAGAGCTGTCTTATGGTGAGTTATGCCAGTTCCTGGATCCTGTTGCAGTTAGTCATCATCCCTCAACCTTCAGCCTCATTATGGCTTACTAGCTCGGAATAAACACAGAAAATGCGAGGGGTCGGGCTTTGGAAGCTCAAAGATAAAAAGCACCCTCGCGCGTTTAGCGATGACAGTCAAAAATGAGAAATATGCAGCAGTCGCACGCATGAGATGCAAACTCAGACACGCCAGGAGAATCATTAACAAAGGCAGATGAGTGAAGTCAATGTGTGGAGTGAATCAGGGGGGATGAGGAAAGGAGGGGGGGGGGGGGGGGGGTTAGATAAATGGGGTTTGAGGAAAGGAGGGGGGGGGGGGTTTAGATAAATGGGGTTAGGTCAAAAGGAGCCATTAGGACGATGGAGGTGGGCTAAAGCAAGGGAGAGCGGGGAGCAAGTGCGGGTCTGCCCGGTCTCCCCTGAGCCGACTCAGAGACGATGTTTAATCAGGCCCGTGAACCTACGGGGCTCAGGTCACCGTGGCACACTCATTAGACCTGATGGGAGCACTGTACCGCGGCAGATGAGTGCAATCTTTACTCCGCTCATCCATCTCTCAAAACACACACAAAATCACCTTGCAGCACCTTGCACACACACACGTTCCCATTTGCCTCAAACGGCTCATCTCTATTGGCTTGTTATGTGTGCGTGCATACCAAGGGGCAGGGGTGCGCGCGTGCTCGCACGCGGCACCACAGGGGCCTCGGCTCGGCGTCCTCTTTGTGGCTTTCGGACTGAAGCAAGAGTTGGGCACGGGCCAGGGACCTCCAGGAAAGATGAGCCTCACAATTGATAAAGTGGACAAAGGGAAATGACTCCGTAATGGATGGCAGAAGGCTCGAAGGAACACATAAATACCAGGCTCCAAGTGCACCATCAGATTAATAGCAGTCGGTCGTCCAAAAGGCTCACTCGCTGCAGCTCGCTCTTAAATACATTCATAAAGACTGAACGCAGTGTTTAATCGATGCGGTCGGCCGCGCGGCGATGATGACGACTCCTTTCGGGCCGAACAGGTCAGAGTTGGGGGAGTTGACAGGGGGGGGTTTGACGGGGACATTTGCCGAAGCATAGCACACAGGGCTGTGCGCCCCCCCCCCCCACCCTACAGTTAGGAGCAGAGATTTATTACCATGCAAATGACAACCCACGGTGCATGCCAGGGCCTTAATTACATGCCAACCTATCAGACGGGTTACATGACAAAATAGACTTGGCAATGGCAGGTTGGGATGGAATCGGGACGAGGAAGATTGGAGAAAAAGGGAGGGGAGAGGCGTGCGCACGAGTGAGAATATTTCGGGAGCGGTCGCAAACATTACAGAGTTAGTTGGGACACACGCACACACACACACACACCCACGCAGCGGCACGATAACACACCTGCAGTATCGTTATTGCATCCGGTATTACAACGAAAAGGCAATAAGTATATTGTCCGTGTTTTATTGCGTCTGTTGCCTCTCCCTAACCGGTTGGAAATATCCGCACTTTATATTGCAGCACTTCTTTCGCTGAATGTTGGTTATTGAAACTGGCAAGGACGAGAACTGTCAATATAATGAGACAATATTCACACACCCCCCCCCCCCCCCCCCCCCCCCTCCCCGCACTGGGTACACACCACAAAGTAAACACGGTGGCATAGACATCCCTGAGCAAACAAGTATTCCATTGCCATTGTGCAACAAAAAAAAAAAAAGAAAAAAAGAAAAGAAAGGTACCTCTGCGGAAGAAAAAGGGGGAATAAAGCATACTTTATATTTCTCTTACGGGAAGAGATGAGAACGTCCTATAAATCCTGATCGTGACAGTGGTGTAAATATTTATGTTCACAAGCCAGACTCAGACTAACAGCAGAGGACATTGTGACTGGGGAACTGGGAACGCAGCTCTATCCTGCGCAGCACATTAACTCAATATTCATCTTCCTCCCCTTCGCTCTATTTCTCCCAGTATCATCGCCGCTGCAGACCACACATGTATATTCATTACTGACCCCTGAGCGCCTCAACTGCGGGAGCCCCCCCCCCCCCCCCCCCCCCCCCCCCCCCCCCCCCCCCCCCCCACCCCGAAGGCCGGTGTGTGACGGCACTGGGACGCCCGTCGGGGGGGAAAAAAGGGCGGCAACGAATGCGAGCGCAAGCTGTCTGCGGCAGCCATTTGTGTCTTTGTCTGCTACACTGTGGTTCTGTCAGCTCCCTTTAGGCCAAAGGAACTGGGGCGGACGGGAGATGTTGGTGGGGTTTGCCAGTGGATATTGTGTGGTGGCAGGGGGGTAAGTGCGAAAGAGAGAGAGACGGGGGGGGGGGGGGGGGGGGGCGGGGGGGGGGGGGGGGGGGGGGGGCGCAGTCGGTGTGAAAGCCACTTTTCTGTCTTTTTTCGCAGAATCTACTGATTGGTGTCCTGCAGGGAGATGTGTGAGGATGAAAACGGATAATTTGCATGTCACCTAAATGGTGTTTACGTACGCGGAGAGAGACATATGGAGTGGTTTCAATAGGCGTGTCCACGCATCCAGCTGCAACTGCGTGCATGGGCACATTTAAATAAATACAATATCCTCATTCTGTAGCTAAGTGTTTGGATAGCAGTGCCAATAAGACACATGTCTTTTTAGCACTTATACTTTGCCTCCGCTGCAGTATAAGGGTGATTGGCGAACACACAAAGCTTTTAGCTCAACGCTCCAAAGTACAGCTCAACAGAGACCCTCAGCCTGAAATAAAATAAATAAATAAAATAAAAAAAAAATCACATCTACTCACATTTTATTTTATACTTAAAACAGATACACAAGGACTTTCTCAGTCCAACACAAAATGACTAGAATTAAATTATTCTTTAAATTGTGAAGACTAGCATCCTAAAGAGACACATATTGGTGTACATAAAGAGCACTCCAGATTAATATCCAACCCTGTTTGTGTGTGTGTGTCCGTGTGTATGATTGTGATGTGTGTGTGTGTGTGTGTGTGTGTGTGTGTGTGTATGCCTGGAAATTCTTCATTGCGAGGGTACCAATTCTGAAGGCAATCTGGTGAATGTAGTTTAGCTATGGCAGAATGTGTGTGTCTGTTTATGCACTTGTGTGTGTGTGTGTGTGTGTGTGTGTTTGTGTATGTGTGTGTGGGAGATAAGGGGACTTTCTGGCCGCCCTGAGACAGGGGGGTCTAACGAGGATGTATGGCTGTTTCAGCATCCATCTGCAGACATTTTTCTACCGTCATTCACTCCATCGCGCCCCCCCCCCCCCCCCCCCCCCCCCCCCCCCCCCCCCCCCCCCCCCCCCCCCCCCCCNATTTTTCCCCCGCCCCTCCCTCCCGCCCCGCCCCCCCCCCCCCCCACAACACACCTCATCCCGCCTTATCACACGCACATGTACACACACCGACACACAACCCCTCCTCGTGCCATTACGTCCACTATTACAGCATTCTCCCAGAGCTGACAAATCAGAGGCGTGCTTGGAATCCAGAGCTGCTGCGGCCCCGAGCCTCGTCTCAGCTCCAGTAATGGAGGCAAAAGCTTTATCAGTCTTCTAAGCTGCCCAGCGCCTATCTCTGCCCTGCGTCTGGGTTATTTAGATCCATTTTCGTCCATTCAACACACTGGAAAAGTCTTATTACCACCTCATTCTTTCTGCTGCCGATTAATTAGCCGAAAGATTAATTTTCATTGAAGATTAGGGACATGTATGTAACGTTTGAGCGCTGAGCTTAATAGTAAGTCGACAAGGTTACGAATAATATATCTTATCGTGGATACTGCACCATTTGGAGTAGAAACAATTATATTAAGCTTGACATCACGTCATATTTATATTTGATCATGAACACTGTTCAGCATTTTGGTTGGGAACAAAGTGCAAGAAGCCACATTTAATTTTTTCTCTGTCTTTAAAATATTAGAAAAATCAACACTTGTGGATTAATTGTGTGACCAAATGACTGAACCGTCATACGTCATCTGTTACTTTCAGAGGTTATGTGTGTGACCAGGAATACATATCGTGTGTGTATTTACATCGTTTTTTTTTGTGGTGTTAACCCTTGGATCGTAACACTCCCAGATTGTGCAGCATATATATTTCAGTGCCAAAATGATTTGGATGGATCCAGATATATCTGAATTATTTTAAATCATCCTGCTCAGGCAGATAATGAAGAAAAACGATCTCCCCCCCCCCCCGCATCTGCCATCTAGTTTTATACCTTGTGCCATACATCTGTGCCATCTAGTTTTATACCTTGTGCCATTTTAAGACAGACAGGAACAACAACTTGCCATTGGATCCTGTTCTTTCATTTTACCCACGCAGTTAAATAGGAAAATCAGAGCAAAGCACAAACCGACAAAGTTATTCATGTCAGTGTTTGAGCAGACTCCCAGTCATTTAAGGAAAGGTTTGACAGCATGGACACATGTTGATTTTTCACTCTTTTTCGCTGATTGTGTCGTTTTCTTTCCTGCTCAGCTTGAAATCAGTTTGCAAATTGAAACAGCCGGTTGAATCTCATGATGTACATTTTTATACGATTTATGTTTTTCTAGTGATATGGTTAATAAAAGCTCATTTCCGGATTGAGGATTTATTCGGGATAAGCTATTTTCGTGCACGTTCATATCCCCATCCCGAATACCTTTGCAAACGTGAATTGACAGACAATTACCATGTAAATAGAAATTCCGCGCCACAGACTGCAAATTGAAAGAGGTGTTTACTTGACCCAGCTTTGCGGCCTATTGTTTTTCCCAGCTATATTTTGGGAAATTTTAATCTGAGAACCATTTTATGATAATACTTTCTCAACATAATCACAGTAAGTATTACGTCTGATTTTATGATTGCGTTTATTTATTTGTATTTATTTTTTAATAAATGGAGCAGATTCAGCTACATACGAAGTAAGGACGTAATGTTGGGAAGTTAATGGGTTGTGGTTGACTGGAAACATATTTAGAAAGAGCACAGCCCACTGATGTTTACAACGCAACAGAAAATACAAAACCCTGCCCACGTACAATGAGCGCTTATTTTTGTATGCATCTTTAACAACCCAAACACCACTTGAAAACAGAAAGGATTAAATGAAAGGTCTATCGTTGTTTACCTGTTCATTTGTTCTCGCTGAAAAAAGAATCAAATCAAATTTCACCGTCTGTGCTTAAACCTCAACTAATCCAAATATTGAGCCAAAGAGCACATTTTAATTAAAGCACTCGGGTCGCGGTACAGAAATACTCTGATTCAGGTGAAAGGTGAGAACCAGACCAAACATCCTCTTCAGACGGTGTCCTCTGAATCAAAAAACAGCGAGACGGGGCTGATTTGCATCCACTGTACAAACACAATCACTCTCCACGGCCGTTTGGGGAGAGGAAACGATGATCAGCAAACCCCCCTCCTCTCATTACTCATAATAATGCAAGTTAGCATATTTTATCAGCCAAAACAATGCAATCCGATTAAAAACAAATTATGACGGCACTGTTTGTTTGGCCGGCTAAGACATTAGGCCAACGTATTCAGCTCAATTACTGTGTGACTCGCCTGGCTTAATGAATGAAATTGTCTGAGACCTAAATTGTCTGTATTTTAGATGAATAACTCACGGGGGATTAATTTGTCTCCTTGAGTTTTCTTAAACGCGCGGTGATCTGTTTGTCTACTCCACAGTCACTATGCACAATTACGTTTATGAAGAGTTCATTAGCGATATTAAATAAACAGTATGCAAAATGCAGAGATGTGACATACGCAGACGCTTGCACACCCTGCACCGTTTGGGTGCAACAAGTTGGCCTCACTGTTGTAGAGTTAGAATATCTGTACTCTGCCGCAACCTCTCGCCACCAATCGGAAGGTCAACGTGTCGCGTGTTTGATCAGCCTCTGCCGGTTTCCGCAACTCCTCCGTTTTCTCCTTTCCTTTCTCGTTTTCGCGTTCCTCTCCTCCAGTGTCGCTTTTTTTCTCTGATATCTCGATCTGAACCGCGGCGGTTACGGGAGAGCGAAACAAACCAAAAAAAAAGTCAAAGGGTTTTCCTGAATTTCTTTTTTTTTTTTTTTTACAGATGCCAGGTTGAATCACGCAATATCGGCATGCAAGTGAAACCACCCTGGACAATAATTGTAATATCTGTCACGCAGAGCTCCTGCATTCAGACAGGCACAGGCCTATGCCCTGAATGGCACAGAGGTAGACGCCGACACACACACACGCAGCCTCTCATCCTAAGCTTCTTTCTGCCCCCGGATGGGAGAGCGAGCCTTGCTGGTGGTGGCGATAAAGCGTTTTCAGGCTGCTCTGCCCAGACCTAACCTCCTGTCTGCGTTCTCTTCCTGCTCCACAAGCCCAGGCCCCTGCTGGTTAAACCTATCGATTCCCCACAGCCACACAGCTACACCCAAGACAAAGCCTCTCTCTCTCTCTCTCTCTCTCTCTCTCAATCTCTCTCTCTCTGTAACTCTGAGTCAGACACAAAGCTGGACTTTCTGCCATGCCCCCCCCCGGTGTGTCAGCACGTGCCTTGTGCGGCTCATCCGCACAGGTCGGACACATTTTCCTCCTGAATGTGTGTGTTTGCTCATGTGCGTCCGTTTATGATGGAAGGTCAGGGCCGTGTCCATGCCCTCAAAGTCTGATTGCAATTAAAAGGCGGGGGGAATGACTGTGTTAAAATGGCACTTAAGGAGCTGGGAGCTCAGCTGGCTAGACCCATTTCTGTTAGAGTGGCCGCTGACGACTCCCAATTCTCTCAACCAATTATCTGAGCACTCATCTATGCACAGTGGGGCCACTCCCCTCCCTTGACCAATCAGAAACCTGAGTGCCCGAGGTTAGTCGCTATGGCAAATTAATCCAGCGGCCTCGACACAAAGTCAAACGATGTCCGGTAAAGAGGCTGAACTTTGCTGTAGCAAGAACCAGAGCTAGTATTCCAACTGCATCGTATGCCTACTAGAATTACAATCCCAAGTAGATGTACGAAAAAAGCTCGAACTACAAATATCCTACTGCAAGCACTGAAGATAAGCTATAACTCCTTGTAGAAGTAAGAGGTAAAGGTATAATGGCAGTTACAACCAGAACCAGAATGAAAAGTACAAATACAACTGAACTGTAGAGCTGCAAATATAACCACTAAAAAACGATTCCTAAATCTGAACAGAGAACGAGTACATATAATCACTAGCAAAGCTTAAAATCAAAACTAGGAGACTAGGAGGCAGCGGAAGAACTTCCAAACAAATGACTTTATGAGAAAATAAATGTGAAACAACAACGACAACCTGAGCCGGAGCCAAGGACCACGTGTCAGACGTCCTGCACAGGCTGAATCCTACTTTTCACCATCAAAGCTGTCGCCACAATATATATTTGATTTTGAGCGTGTCAGCAGGGAGTTTTCCGTTCTGCTGCTTTTATACAATAATACTTGCAGGAGTGGCATTACTGCGAGCGTGAAGCTTATCTAATCGGTGCAGTGTAGGAAAAATTAGGAAAGCGATAGTGACAAAAAATATTTATTGCATTAAACCAGTAAGTTAGCGTAGTAGATTTGATTTATTTTCACTCAAGGCAAAGTAAAGGTCCCTTGGCCTTGGTTTCAAACCACCCCCCCCCCAAATGTATTAAAACGGTCACGCTAATTATCAAATAAACAAACTAATATCCATGTATTATTTATAGTGATTGTCCTTCGAGGGTAGCAGGGGCCTGGAGCCCAACCCAGCTGAATTTGACGAGGGGCGGGTTCCACCCTGAACAGGTTGCTGGTTTACCACGGGCATGACAAATGTTAAAAGAAAAAATAGCATTCACACTCGGTTTCCATGAACTTTCTCACTGTGGCCGGAAAATCGCGCAAGGAGAAACCCTATGTGAGAAAATAATGCCTGCATTAACAACTAAAGTAAAGTAGTGTACAAAATGTCCAGGCTCCTCCCTGGTGGTATGCACATCTAGACAGTTACATTCCATTCGTCTCTGGAGGGCCACCAGTATAATGTACTTCCATCAGACAAATTTATTTTTTATTTTTTTTAACAGATTGAAGGATCCACATGCACGAAGCCCAACGTCTATAGATTTTACGGGAACTGCTGAACATTCCCAAACCGAACCCTCTTCGCCGTGTCAGTCACCCAAAATGTTCCCCTCATATTCACAAGAAATATACATTACTAAAAACAGCAGACGCTCAAAACAAATTGTGCCTTTTGTTTAACTAGTTGGTGAGTGATCGTTTGTTATTTATTGGTGAATATAGTTTATAGATCTACCGTATCGGCAGACGTACGTCCAGCCCAGTCTTGTGGTTGACTATTAAATGAATAGACTCCAGTTATATAAAACAAAAAAGAGCAGGTTCACAGCTGAGAGCCCATGGCTAGTGTCAGATCAATACAAAGTCTCCACATCACCTTCTTCGCACTCATACTACGTGCGAACGCACACCTATGTGCGGCACGCGCCTGCCCCTCACATGTACAGCGCACCGTCATGCAAAACCTGAAACACCGAGGAGTTCTTTCCGCCTTATATCCCGGTCCTCCGTTTCATTGGAGGAAAACTGGAATTAAAACTTCATCCCCTGGCAAGGAGGACTCTGTGAGTGGCAATAATTGAGGGGAATATTGCCTGTCTCGAAGAGCGAGCCACGCTTTTGCGTGAGGGCCCAGAAAGTCATTTCATTTTTCTGCACATTACTTTTCCCTTCTTCGTCTTCTATTTCTCCCCTGCCTTTCTTTTTTTTTTTTTTTTTTTTTTTTTTTTGAATCAAAGTAATGTTGAGCTGGTGCTTTGAGACTGGGGAATAGAGATGGAACATGTATGGCGGAGAGGGGCAGAGGGTGGAATGTGTGTTTGTGTGTGTGTGTGTGTGTGTGTGTGTGGTGGGGGGGCCACAGAGATGAGTAGGACTGATGTGACCGGGGGAATTACCTGAAAGAAAGACGCGGAAAATAAAGGGGGGGGGGGGGGGGGGGGGGGGACATTGATGGGAGGCGGCGAGTGCCAGCATCAGAAGAAGATGGTGCGAGAGTGAGATATATGTCGCAGAGTTGTGTGTTCCCGCGTGTGTGTTCCCGCGTGTGTGTTGCGCGCGCGCGACACTCTCGCCGTCTCATCCCACCCAACATGCCCCACCCTGCTCTCTCCACTCTTTTCGCAACCACTTTCACATCTTCCTCTCCTCCTCCCTACCTCGCCTCCCCTCCCCTGCCCGCCTGCCTCCCCCCACTGTTTCCTTTTTTGTTTTTTTCTACGGCAGCGCGGCTTCGACCGCACATTGGGGCCGGGCGCGGGAAGGGGCAGATTTAATCTGGCCAACCGTAACAACAGACAACCCCACCATGAAAATAGCCAATGAGAAAAGGCGTCGTCTCAGCGGCGACGTGGGGCTCGTATCAGCCAAGCCCTCTTAGTCGCGCCAGTTAAGACAAGCCGAGGAACAAACAAATCAATTAAAATGAAGAAAAACAAAAGAAGCATAGTGGTGAAGAGGGAGAGAAATAAAATCAGGTTGTTTTTTTTGTGATGGAGTTGAAAGGCGACTTGAAGGCGGCGGGGTAAGCGATTGTCAGGGCTGGCGTTGTTGGGCAGCTGCTGACTGGCTGAGGAGCTGGCAGTGAGATCAGGAAGCTGCGACCGGCCGGGGGATTGATGGGGAGGCGAGGGAGAGCTGTCGCCGCGGTGATGCGATGGAGTGGGATAGATGGCCCTCGAGAAGCCCGGGGGGGGGGCTCAGAGGGGGCGTTTGCCGCCCAACCTCGGCTCGGCCCGAGACATCCAAGCTTAGCCCAATTGCTCTTGTCTGTCCATGGGAGGAAAAAATAAATAAATAAATGGCTAGGACACAGTGCCACCTCTTTGATTACTGCTCAGCAATCTCATAGGGACAGGACGGAGACACCTCTCATACCTCGGCCTTCACGCAAATACTTTTCCCATCTGTCATCCGGCCGAACAGGCATATGGACAGTCACAGATATTTTCCCCTTTTTTGTTTTTTTCTACGGCAGCGCGGCTTCGACCGCACATTGGGGCCGGGCGCGGGAAGGGGCAGATTTAATCTGGCCAACCGTAACAACAGACAACCCCACCATGAAAATAGCCAATGAGAAAAGGCGTCGTCTCAGCGGCGACGTGGGGCTCGTATCAGCCAAGCCCTCTTAGTCGCGCCAGTTAAGACAAGCCGAGGAACAAACAAATCAATTAAAATGAAGAAAAACAAAAGAAGCATAGTGGTGAAGAGGGAGAGAAATAAAATCAGGTTGTGTTTTTTTGTGATGGAGTTGAAAGGCAAAGCTCGGAGCGGGAGAACCGTGCCAGCTGGACCCAGAGCGAGGGAGTCCCCCGAAGGGGTTCGCACATACTTATGTAACCCGTTGAGAGATGGCCAGGTGGGCACACACACACACACACTCGCAGGCGCGCGCCGACATACGCTGTGGAAAAATCGCTGGGGTCCAAAAGTGTTACCCTCACACATTCATGGAGGGTCAAACTAGCGGCCTGCCAACCTGGCAGGTTCTCAGGTGTGGACAAGCAATCTAAACACACATACATAGGCACATGCTGTATACACCCGCGAGCACCGACACACACACACGCAACCACAAGCACACTTGGCAACTTCGGCAACCCAGAGGAAATCAGCATTACTTAGGATTAAAACAAAGGGGCCTAAAGCTCTGACGTGGCACGCGTGTGTTCCCATCCATTCTAATCGCCTCCTTTCTCTGGCAGTCCCCCCTCGTTTTCTGAAGGAAGGAAGACCCAAATTTGTCTCCCTGTGCACAACAACATTTTGGCAAAGCTACCTCCTAGGGCAACGATGCAAGTTTTCTCTCCAAATGAGAATAAGAAAGAATACCAAACACACAGCGTTACCTGTTTTTTTTTATCCACCATCAGCAATAACCTGGTAGTGGCGTACCTGTGGACACATCAGAGGGGTTTATGGGATCTTTATTCCTGATTGCACCCTTGTGAGCTGACAGCGGCATAAATCTCAGTGGTGCTTTAAGCAGCAGCATATGCAGCTATGAAATGCTCGGGGAGGTTGTTACAGTGAAAAAGAGGGAGAGGAAAAATCTTCCTTACATCAGTTCGGCCTACGTGCTCCTCCAGAGCACCACCAGCTCCCACACTGCAGGAAATGTCGATACGAAATGCTATTGAATTGAATTCGATCGACGAAGGTCGTTGTTGTTGTCGTCCAAATGAGTGGACTAACTGGAGCGTGGGGTGACATGATGTTACACTGCGTGTGCGCTCGCTGCAGTCGCTCCAATGAGTGTGTATTCCATTCAAAACCAACACAGCCACTGCCTTCAGGTGATTATTACCCTGGGATCGACCCAGTGGCTCTCTCTGCACACACAGAAGGATTTTTTTATTGAATTTTTTTGGTCACAGAAAAAATCAAATAAATAGGTCAAAAGGGTTTGTGGAGTAACTTAATTCACGGGTCTGAACCAGACAACGTGCCCACTGTAACATCATTAACGCCTCATTATTCGGCTTTGCAAAAACGCGCTCTACGGGTAGTTTAATAATAATGAAATTCATTTACCTAAAATATGCCTCTTAGCGATCAAACACATGTACACACTCAGGATAACAGTGATTTAGTGGATACATCAATATTGTTCAATGAATAACTGATTTGTCTAAAAGTGCTGAAAAAACCCAAAACATTTTCGATGGGGTGTTTGCGGGGCTGGGGTGAATCCCATTTTTTGCAGTGTACAAACTGACGCTAGTCATCACCGTCATCACTTTGGCTCGTTCCAGCCTGCACCTGCTGCTTCTTTACTAAGCAGAGATGAAACCTATTCCCATTCCCGTCTCTTAATCAACGCTGAAACATCAAGTGAGGCTAACGCATTGTGGCAGAGGTGCCCGGGCCCAATGTTAACACCCTCCCCGGTGCACAATTCAGTCGATTTTCTTTAGGCTTCCATCCCTCCCTTACCTCCCCACATCTCCTACCCTTACGAACCAAACGCTTTTTTTGAACACTGTACGCCTGTCAGGAGGCCGAGACGGAAAAAGGAGGGCAGCATTCACTCAAACAGAAGGTGGACAGGGACTACCGTGCAAGAGTCTGCGGTGGAAATTTGAAAAAGAGAAACTCAAACAGGTTCCTGTGCAAATGCATTTATGCGCTCGGGTGTGAAGTGGCCCTCCCACCCAGGTTGCCGTATCTTTAACGAGGAAAATGGAGACACGATCGCCGTGAAAACGGTGGGGCCATTCATTCATTATTTAATTAAATCGCACCCGCGCTGTTCGCGCTCGTCTATCGCACGGCACCTCGCCTCCCAGTGGTGTTTCTTTAACGAGGACTTTTCTGTAATAGACCCTTAACGAGGACTGAGCCTCCCTGCCTGGCCCGGCATCTGTGCTCTGCCTTGCTGGGTAGATTACGCCGCACGCCAGCCAAAGCGCCCATCACCACTCCCTCGCAGCCTGTTACTCCATCCCTAATCCAGCCTGCCGAGACGCTGCACTTCCTCCACTCTCAGGCCATATGCTCGCCCAAAGATCAACCGAAACGGGAGGGTGAGGAGTCGCGGCTTGGGCGCGCCCGCCTTCTGACTCAAGGTAGGAGCGTTTCCAAAGTGACCGCGCTCTCCCCCTTCCCCTTCCTCGCCAATGTGTCTCGCCGAGGGAACGTGAAGGTGGGCGGTGGCAATAATTCACGGCAGCAGATGGAGACGTCAACTCTTATTGTTCTCCTGTGCAAAGCCTGGACAGGACCGGGAAACCGCTGTCGCTAATCACAGCCCGGCACACGCCGAGTCTCAGGTTGATCCGGTGATTACTGGGGATATGGAGATGTCTGACATTATGGATTTCCACATGCTGGGAGACCAGACTGGGCTGGAGGGGGCTTACAGAGCCGACTCGGAAGGAAGGCTGTCTCCCCCATCCTCATCCTCATCCCCATCCCCACGCCCCATAACCAGATCCCGTGGTGAGCTGCAGGAGAGGCTGACTGCCAGGGACCCACCGGTGAGCCGTGACCTTTTGCATAGCCCCTGGTACGCCGGTACTCAAGCCTTATAAGTAGAAAAGAATAGGCGAGGGATAGCATCCGTGGAGTAAACATAGAGACGGCACAAGAACTGACGGGGTCGAGGAATTGCCAGGGAAAGAAAGTGTGCAACACAGAGGAGGCCATCGTGCGATTAGGATAAGGATAATTTAAGGATAAGGCTGCCATTCAAATAAGAACAGAATAAGTGTCAAAAGCAGCACGGCTGATTAAATCGTATTGTCTAAGGACTCACTCAGCACTCAGCGGCGTAACCTTCAAATCGCAGTCCAGGTTGTGAATATTCTACACCGCAAGCTGCCGTGTAAAGGATAATTAGTTGACAAATCTCAAGCCTGCCACTCTTAAACTGGAACGCCTGAGCTTGAGTACCTCGCAGCGACGATTAGCTCTTTGTGGTTGGCTATTTGTTTGCGTGTGAATAAACGGGGTGGCTCCGACTGGGAGGTCAGAACTGGGAATTTCAGGCTGCGTCGGCTTGAATTACAGCTCCCCTCTCTCTCAGCGCGCACATCCACTCGTCCACCTGGGCCATATCCTATCTCAGAGATCCTCACGTCTTTGTCTCTGTCATTATATCGCTCTCCCATCTCGTCCCCTCCCTTTATGCTCTCTGATGTTCTTTTGTCCTCCATTTTTATCGCGCCGTCTTCATCAAGTCACGTTGAGACGAAGAAACCCCTCAGATGATTGTGGCACTTGCGTTTGGAGAGTGCACGTGCAAGGGGGGCGGGAGGGGCGGGGGGTGGGGGGGGGGGCAGGGATATGTGGAACATTTTAAAGATTGAAAGGTCAGGATGGTAAATTGCCTCTCGGTACATGAGTCTGACTAGTCCTTTGACTATAATGTGTAGGATTAATCCATCCGCCTGCCCTTTGTGCTTCACCGTGAGCCAGAAGCCTGCGTAATACGTAAGGGGCTGATTTTTTCTTTTTTTTGGAACGGTCTGTGAATGTTTTTCTCCTCCTTCTTAAGTGCTCTGCGAAAGAGTAGGCTTTTGAAAATCGGAGCAAAGGAAGATCCTGCTGTGAAAGTGGATGGAATTTAAAAAAAAATGAAAGTCTACAATTAAGTCCGTGTTTTTGTGTCAGTGTCTTTTTTTTTTATATAAGCAGGGGAAAAAATTCCAGCGGTGATGTGTGAACTTATACAATTTCTTATTTCAATATAGTATACCTCCATACAGTATATATACATATAGATGGGCCTGTCTTCTCTGCGTATGCTCCTGCATATGTTTTTTGTCCGCTTCCTCTCACTATTCCGTGAACGGTCTGGCTGCTTTCTGTGGTGGGCTTCATTTTCATATAATTGAATCGAGGCCCTTCCCACTGAGAGGCAGGATTTGGTTAAGCTGAAAGTCCTCCTTGACTGCTGTTACCTTTGTGCAGATTCGGTTACAGCTGTTACCACGGCAGCAGCCTGCCAGGGCCTGTCTCCGCGGATACCTTCCCTAATTACTGTGTTTATTGGAAATTAAAGATACACCAGCTAATGAAACGCGGCAAACATTACCGCCAATGCAATGTCATTAATTCTAGCCTGGCTCCCATCTCCCATGCGAGGCTGAGGCGGAAAGAGGTGCCGCACATTAGCATAAATATGAATTTTAGTCAGCTGGAAAGCACTTGAATGAAGAAAAAAAATAATGAAAAAGGTGTGTTTTCATTTCCCTCTTTATTTCCAGGATTGGGATGAATAAATAGATGGTGGTGGACTGGGCACAGGAAAAGCAGAGAAGACAGATAAGATTGTATGCTTCTCTTTGTATATAGCCCCTGAGCTGTATGGATGTCTGGCATGCAGTCAGGAGGAGGACATGGAGGAGGGCCTCGGTGTAGTGGCATCTGTGGTCTATACGGTGGAGGCCCCATTTGTCTGTCGTATGCCAACGCCAGTTTTGACCCCAACCCTCGTTTTCACAAACCCAACTACGCAATGCAGGAAAAGGCGAATCAATGTATGATCTGTGATGACGTTCAATCAATTCTTCGAAATGTACTATTTACAGCAATCTTGATCCTTACATTTGATGAAGGCCTCATAATCAGAATGAGCGTGGCTGCTATTTCCATGGTATCCCATGATGATATTATCATGTTTTTGATTTTTGTGCCTGTTGTCCCTGTTTAATTCCCGGCCTGGTCCCCTTGACGTTTTAGTGGCCTATCCAATTGATGCTGATCGCCTACTGCTATGGCTTGGCCTGACTAGCATATCGACCCCCCGCGCCTCGGCAGTCGTTAGGCACTTATCTGCATTAGCACATGCCTGTTTTTTGTTTTTTGGCGGAGTAAACAGTAGGAAAATCGGCGACAGATACACGCAGAGAGGCAGGGTTTGGATTAATAAAAAGAGAAGACATTAGGGAGATGCAGCCTTATTCTCCCTTGAATTATCTAATTTCGCGTTGTTTTTTTTGTTTTTTTCCCCGATAATGATGTTTCCTATACTCCTCACTTACTGCAGTCAAGGGGAAGGCATATACCGCGGCGCGAGGCGACAGTTGAGAGCCGTTAGCATTTCTAACCAATTAGCCCGCAATACCCACCACGCTCCGTGTCTACTTACTGCGTGTCCTCCTGCCCACCACCTTCACTCTCAGGGACTTTCAGATGACAAGCTTATTACTTACCGCCCCTCCCATCCATTTTATGTTCAGCGATTTCATTCATAGGTCAGCGTGGGTCACTACATAGGTCCCTCCCGTGCACTCATATATATGCAAGACTAGTGTGTGGGCACACATGAGCAAAAAAAAAAAAAAAAAAAGTGCTTTAACGCTTTGGGGAATATTAGGTATTGGGGCAAGGCTGTAAAGTAGGCAGCACATTAACAAGATGTTCTGCATCCCCCCCATCCCCACGTCCCTCTCTCTAACCTAACTGTTAGTATGAAAATGGCCCCAGTGCCTCACGTTCACTCTCTACCCTCTCTTTCCACATCTGGGGGTCGATTTATTTTCCGCTTCTACTCACGTTCTCTTATTTGCATGGTGCTACAAAGAGAAAGAGGAAACCCAGGTTAGGACAAGAGAAGCATCACAGATGAGGAAAGAGGCAAAGTTTTCGCTTTTCTTGTTACTTTTTTGCCTTTACTTCCATCAATTTTTTTTTTCTCTTTACCTTCTGAATCGTGCCTCCCCAGAGAGCAAAGCTTCCTCGTGTGTCATTCAGCGTGGACACAGGAACTCTGGGGACTAACGCTCCCTCACTCTCTCTGCTTGCAAGGGGGAAAAAAAAAAGCCTGTGAAGAACTATTCTATAACACCGGCCCCGTGGAGAATCCTTCCCATAGTAGTCTACCTTTGTTTTTATTTTGAAAAACATGTAGATGGTAGTGCAAAGGGAAGGGATCAGAGACAAAGACTTTTTGCACAGTGAAGATGCCGTCTCCTTGTTGGGAGCTCAAGGATACGCATCAGAGGCGGTTCCACGCCGCGTTCTTTGTTGTCTATTTGACGCTTCACGGCTAATTGTGCTCCCCGTAGAAAAAGTTATAGTCTCTCTGTGCCTTTAAACAGTAAACACAACTCTCCTGTTTGTGCCGCACTGAAAGCCGGCCTCCCCGCGGTGGCTGGCGGTGCCGCCTCGCCTATCAGTTTTGTCCTACACACATTTCCTTGTGTGCAAATGTCCTCTGCACACCTTGGAGCTGTTCCGTAATATGATTAACGCAGAAGTCGTCCCAGCAGTGGCCCGTGCTCCGGAGCACCGCGCTTGCCCTTTGGACCGTCTACAGCTGCAGTGATGAAACCAAACACATTTATCAGCGCCGCTGATATTAAACTGCACCAATTTCATCATCCCACCGCCAGACACCACACCCTGAAAAATAAAAATAATAACGGCGAAATCCAATTTGATAAAGCAATAATTGGATTTACAAACATCTGAGAAGAGATGTGATCCCCCATTATTTATTTAATGAAGTCTTGTGATATTGGCCATATGTAAATTGTGAGCCACGTGAAGAGTTTTTAATAAATCCCCTGGTACGTTTCGCAGGGGCTGGTGAAAGGAATATGTTATTAGGTTGTTGGTGAAAGCCCTGCTGGTGTGGACTGTCAGTTACGTGGGGTGCATGATAAAATGATCCACTGATTGATGGTTATGAAGGAGGGCCTGCTTAAAAAAGGAGGCAAGGGGGCAATGCCGAGGGCCAGAAAGCCCAGGTCTGTTCGACTACTCTCAGTCAGGCTTTGAATGAAAGCGCTCAATAAATAAGCAGACCGGAGCGACTATCGCGACAGCTCTCGGGGGAGCAGCGTGTAGAAAACGTCCCCTTTTCTCTCCATCCATCTTCGCCACCGCTTCATTGTTTAATCCCTCCACCCCATCTGGGAGGAGTTGAGATTGCATGGCTCCTTTCGTTCTTATAACTTAACTCCCAGCGAAACTCGTCCCCAGTGACTGCCGGCTCTTCGCAAGCTTTGATTAAAGCCATTCTGCCCTGGGACAGCCGGCGTCTCTATGATGACGGCTCCCTCCAGAAGGGCCCGTAATGGCACGAGGAGCGCGGACCGCGTGGAGCCCTCGCTGCAGTATGGGGTGGTATTAATCGCCCGGCGTGGCAGTACACATAGAAACCCCCCTGCCGTTCGTCTTGCGTGAGTGGCCTTCCGGGAGTTATTCTCGCGCGCCCTCGATGACACGCCGTCTTTGAGCTGGAAAGCTCGTCAAACAGCTCTAAAGTGAAATTTTAATGAGCTACGGCATGCGTGACCCCCCAGTGAGACATCTTCATTTGATTCTAAAGGATGCTGTCAGTGGAATTATCAGCCGCGCAGAGGGGCTCAAGTGTTCAAAAACAGCATCTGACCTCTGCGGAAAGCAGGGACCAGAACTCTCGTGTTCCTCCCGCTCCGCCCTGCAACTCTCCTCTAGCCTTCCAGGAAGCAGAGGATGACAGACAGACGGGCGGACAGACAGACAGACAGACAGACAGACAGACAGCGACACCCGTTCCGTCCGTCTCCTTGCCGCGGTAACCTCTCCGACATCCTCCCAGGCCGTATATTGGCAGCCTGACCTATTTTCATTGACACGTCTCTATCCCACCTTTAGGCCAGAAGCGACACCGCTCTGAGGGACAAGAGAGGAGGAGGATGTGCTGTTTACCAAGCCTCCGTCCCCTCCGTGTCTTTAAGCAGAGGTCACTCCAGCAGGGGCTCTCTCTCCTCTCTCTCTCTAACTAACAACAACACATCCATGGAGACACATTTATACAAGCCTATGCTGGAGGAGCAACACAGACAGATGTTCTACATTTATGAAGACATCTGTAAGGGAAATCACAAGATTATTATTAACAAGCGCCCCTAAGCGCCCATAGTTCACGAGACCTGTGTCCTCATAATTACAGTCCCAGTCTCCTCTGAAAGGGTAAAACCTTCCTTGTGAAAGTTTACCAACAAGTGGACAAAGTTAAGATTTGTGAACCCTGCTCCCGTCTCATATTTAGCACGGGTCAAATGTTGACCTTATCAATATATTCATACATCTTGATAATTCCCTGGTACGTGTACCTGTTCAACGAACAAAAAAATGAAAGAACATCATCTTCAGGTCCGATGTGAATCCGATGATGAGATATTGTTGTCCGGTGCCGCGGCGTGGAGACGGAACGCGGGCTCAGAGACAGGCGGAGGGACGAGCCTCCCTTCGGGAAACCGTCCCCGGCTACAGCACAGGCCGCCGCCTGCCTCTGCAGGGTGATTTCTCAGCCTCCAGGTGTTTACCTGCAGGATATGCATCCCTCCTGAGAAACACATCAGTGTCACAGACTGGCTGCGGGCAGGCACATCGCTCAGTGCCGAGTGAGCGAGGGAGGGCGGGGCTGGCGGTGGCAAACAAACAGAGAATCGAGGGCAGCGCTGCTTTGTGTGCAGCACTGCTGGAGCTCAGACTCATTAGCTGTAAAAGCCATCTTGGAGCAGGCATCTGTATCCGGTGAGAGGTCCCACCAGAGTCTGAACCATCAGCTCTTCTTCGGCGGGCCCCTTTGAACACAACAAATCCCCCCCCCCCCCCCCCCCCCCCCCCCCCCCCCCC
>JAFBJU010000131.1:118657-153910 GCA_016785305.1 Colistium nudipinnis
GGGGGGGGGGGGTTGGGGCTACGGTTAGTCAGTTAGGCCCATCTCCTACTGATCCTCTCTCTCGAGACCTCCGTGGATTATAAAATCATCATCTCTGTCTCTCTCTCTCTCCACACCGAGCCATCCTCATCCCCGCAGATCCTCGCGGGCTGCTCGCCCTTTGGCAAACGGCAAAGCTACGATTTCTCCCTCTGCTCTGCCGTGCTGCTTGAGCGCGTACTGATTGAAGGACACGTTTGTAAAGTGATATTCATGGCGTGCGACGTATTGTTTGTCCTGCGCTGTCCATTTGTATCGAGTGGGGAAGGTGCTGCTGTGAGTTGATAAAATGTCCTCAGTGCCGTGAGAAAAAAAAACACCCCATTTGTACATTTATATAAGGCAAATACGGCGCCTCGGATGCTGTTATTTTCAATGCTCAGGCTGAGGGTGTTTTTTCTTTGGAGGCATTGTCACGGGGAGGGTTGACAGGTGGCCAGAGCGGCCCGTCATCCCATCGACTGTTGACATTTGAGCGATATGAAAATGACTTTGCGCGCTTGACGCCGGGGCCCAGCTATGCCTATTCAATTAAGTCCATTGACAAACCTTGTGTGTGTTTTCCTGCTGATAAACTCATAGCTATTGACTTGTGAGCAGCGGCGGTGATGATTATGAAATCTGTGTGCCGCCACACAATGCATGCTAAGCAGCCTGTTTGTCTATATTTGCCAGGGAGAAGATAGGCAAAGAGATGGTTATATCAGTGAAATTGGCATGGGTGAGATAAAACAATAATGGCAGAATGTAAAGGCTAAAGCCCCGAACCCATACTCCTATAAATGCCACATACTGGCTTGAAGATATTACCTGTCATATCATTTGTAAAGGTATATATATATGTTTTTTTTTCTGCTGTCAGTTTCTGTATATCACAGACATTGCCTCGGGCACCTGTGGCTCGACGGGATTTATTAGCGCTGAGCTGTTCACTCCCATAATGGCAAAGTTCGGGGGGGTGATAAATAGATTTAAAACTAAAATGATTGAATGTGGACACAAAAGGCCCCGTGACCTTTTTTTTTTCTCCCCCTCCTCTCTCAGTTTTTCCCTCTGCTCCGGCCCCGGTCCACCTGGCCCATTTAGCTCCAGCACCCGGAGCTCACAATTACACTATCGATCCATTGACAGGCCGGGTTTCATTTGTCCAGCCCATCCAACTTTGAGCACTTCAATTATCAGAGCCATCACAGCCGTACCGCTGCGAGTGGCAGCTTGTCCAACACTGTAATCTGTCAGGGAATGAGATCCCGACCGCAATGTCATAGCTCCCGACGTTCCGCCATAAGTCACCTTGATCGCGAAGGGCCGACAGGGGGCTGACAGGGTAGCGAAAGGGGCCCAACTAACCTCGGAGATCACCAGAGCTCAGCTCGGCTCAGCTGCACAATGTACACGCATACCATCACAACCCAGGGGGGACTTATAATTTAAAGTTAGCCGCAGACACCCTGTCGACAACCTCCAGGGCTTTGGCAGAAGTGTACTACTTACAGACGTCTATGTATGTTGGTAAAGCGGGTGGGCGCCTATATAGATATATATATATATCTATATAGTAGAGAATTATAAGCCCGACTTGGTTTCAAATATATTCAAAGGTGGCTCCTGTCTGCAAGGCAAAGTCCGCCCACTGAAACATTATCAACCCATCATTGTTTCATTCCATTTAATTTTCTTTTTGCAATTAAAGGAATTTTCCAATAGAAAAACAAAAGGCTTGGCAAACACAGACAGCTGAATAATAAGCTCGGGTTCCAAACTTAACACACATCTTTGATCTGTGTCTCTCTAAAAAGCTTCATTCCACAACTACAATCACTGACAAGATTATTCAGATTATTTAGTGGTCGTATACCACTGTGACAACGACAGGACACAAGCATGCGCACCAAGATCGGCTTTGTACCAACATCAAGCCCTGAGTTTTAAGCAATAGATATATAATAGGAAATTGTATGATGTGCATTAGAGGTGGGTAAATAATGACTGAGAAACGGGGCAGGGCAAATACAAGGACGGCTTTTTCAGAAGCAGTCTGTCCGGCCTGAGCGAGCTGACCAGCGGGGGACGGGACATTGATCCGAGATCCAGTCTGAGCTGGGTGAAACAGCATGGCGCTCCCGCCGCCCACACCAACGCACAGCCGCTCTATAAAAAGATCGGATTCCTGTGGAAGTAGGGTTGTGTGTGTGTGCGTGTGTGTGTGTGTGCCTGTCTGTGTGTATATGTCAGAAAGAAGGATTGTGAGCATGTGTGTGTGATGGTGTAAGGAGTAGACAGAATACATTTTATGTGTGTGTTTGTGGGTGTGTGTATGGGCACGCCAGTACGATTTTGTGCGTGCGTGCGTGTGTGTGTGTGTGTGTGTGTTTAAACGACCCCCCACCAGGGTGGCTCTTGCTGAGAGCCTGGGGTCTGGAGGTTTGTGACTCAAACTCAGAGTGATGGACGGAACTGGAAGCGAGGCCGTACTGAATGCATTTCAGGCAGAAATGAGTCTTTAGTAGTCGCGCTTTGAACACATCACAATGGTGCGGCTAGTGCCAGTAGTAAATACATAGCACAGCTCTGATTATAGCCATTGACCCGAGCCAGGACGTTCAAAGTTACGTCTGAACATGGCAGAAAGTGGAAAGTTAAAATGGGACATCGCGCTGATGTGATTATTTAACCTATCGTCACACGCGGCGTATGCTTGGGTTTAATTTTTCCAATCTTTTTCCCATCTGGGATGTCACAGATGTCCCTGGGAGAAAGTTCACAGCGGTTTTTAGTCAATTGGATTGATTTATTTTTTACTCCAAATTCTCTGCTTTGATTCGAATTGTTTTATCAAGCTGTTTTTTCCCCCATCTACGATTACTAACTAGAAAACCCACCCTTTTCCCAAGTGCATTGCTGGCTGAAACTTTGGCCCATTCATTTGTTCCATCTACATCATTTTGCTGAGCTGTAATCACCATAACAAAGAATCGGTGTCCTCCAGTGACATTGCTCTGAGAACAAATTCAAACTCCATAGCTCTCAAATAACATCTAATATAAATGAGAACTGGTCGGCATGTTGACAGCTTTATGATATGCAACAGATAAGGTAGAGAATACACCAGATTAGAGCTATTTTCTCAGCAAAGTGCCTCTTCAAGTAGCAGAGAGGGACACAAAAGTGACAGGCTTATCTTCACTCTCTAATTCCAGTTGGCCTTGTCTCTCTCAAACGAGAGCATTTCCTTATTTTATTTCGCATTGGATCTTTATTTCGTCCATTGACGGTTTTATTTTTTTCTTCCTCAGTTTTAACCCTTCAACAACCTGACCGAACGGTTTTGAATCTCTATGCATCGTCATTGGGATATCAGGTCTTCATTCATTTATCGCACCGTTTTATCCCCAATTCTAATAAGAAATCCCAGAGATCGCCTGAGTGGAGAGTAGAGGGGGCAGTGCAGGCCCTCTGTCGTTTATGACCAAATCCCAAACAATTTAGCGACTTGCCCTGGCTCCTGTATGAGGTTCCACCCCTCACCTGGATACTCCAGATGTTTCCCTGTGTTGGACTTTCATCATTGGCAGCTGCACTTCCAAAACAATTTGGCTCAATCAGTTACTATTGGATCATCAGGGAAAGTGACCGGTTGCTGTTGGCTTGTCTCATATACTCTCAGCGCCAGTGTCAGGTGCAGGCCCGATGCGTGCACACACTCACACTCACATTTTGTGGGAATTAGAGTTATACTGAGCTAATGTGAGCTGTGACCAAGACGCCAGTTTTATGTCGATATGAAAAATTTAAAAGGAGCGAATGGTGGAAAATTTAATTTTACACGCACATACATGGTTCAGCCATATCAGCCAGGGTTATTAGTCTGTCCAAGTATCCCAGAACATTTTGTGCAAAAAAAGGACCACAGTGCCCCGGAATATGAGTCTAATTCATCAATACACATATTATATATTCATATTCCTTTTTTTCATATATTTTAGCAGACCGAGTAGAGAAAATTCAACCTAGTAGTCCTAACATAAAGTGGGCGAAAGGTTACATGTGGTGTACGGTCTACTATGGTTGTATTCATTTAAAGAGTTTTGTCGAAGTAAAAAGAATGCTCTCGGATAATTGTCTATTTATCACTTTTACCTTCAAATTTGAGAAACCCATAAATAACCTATGGTTCAATTTCTCTAACCATCTAAATTCGTTTTTCAGAAATGGGAGATCAAGGAATTCCTTTAAGTCGTAAAGCTGGAGTGACGAGGCTAAGAAAGGATTTATCAAGATGAGTCTGGCCCTACGTTGGCCCCGTCGCGCTTAAACAGGCACTTTGCTGTAAAAATTGCTCTAAGCCACTGTATTTTCTACCTTATCTCCCACATATCATAAAACCGTCAACATTCTACCCCATTTTCATTTATATTGGATTTTATTTGAGAGCTAGTGCATTTGAATTTGCTTCCGTAAGGGTTCAAAGTCTTTGTTATGGTAAATTCATTTCAGAAATTACCACGGGGGGGGGCACGCGGCGGCTCGGCGGTTAGCGCCGTCGAGGAAGGCGCGTGTCCTGTTCCTTTCAGTGTGGCACTTGTACATTTTCATTGTGTTCGCAATGGCACCTCGGGGTGCTTTGGCTTCTGACAGGCCAAAGACGCCCCGGCTACACTTACACTGAAGAATCTCATAAATCTGATTGTGTTTGGACTGGCCACGATACCGCCCTGAATTCTAATGATCAGCAGGGCCGCCTCGGTGCTTCACATATAGCGTATGATAATTACATCGTATGTTTTTCCACATCACACGAAACGAAGAGCAATTCATTGTATGCCACTCGAGGATTGCGTTGCCGAGTGATGCCCGACACCCTGGCCCAGCTCCGCCCATGCACTGCCCCGCTCTGGTGTCATTGAACGTGAGGGATTAATATCTGCGCGTCCTCTTTATCCAGAGCCAACACCTTAACCGCGACACGTGCCACACAATACAAAGAGCCTGGCGGCACACGCCACGCGTTCCACAACACGGGCACTCTGACTGCGCTCGGGCGTCAACACTACCCAACTCAATTACTTGAGTGTGCAGCGCACCACTAATCCCCACCCCGCCGCCGCCACCGCCATTATTCCTGTACATCAACGGATTTGCATGTACTTTCACGCCACTATTTAGTTTGCTGTTTATTTTTTCGAAGGCCATGCCTAATTAGGGGGAGCCGGTGTAGAACACAGGCATAAATGGCAACATTAGTGCCGGCGCTAATGAGAGAAGATATTGTGGGTAAAGCTCAGTAATCTCATCCTGTACTGTATTAATATTCTTTCATTATCATCTCAGCGGATGGCTGACCCCTCTTCCCGTCCTGCTTCCTCTCCCACATAACACGTGTGTGTTCAGGTGTAGGTAGTTGTGTGTTTGCTCATGGCAGGCTTCTCTGAAAAAGAACAAACAACGCCGAGCCGCGGGGAAAGACGAGTCGTCCCCCGAAGACCTATCGTTCATATCGACCATTACGGTTATGGCTTTGCAGTCTTGCTCCCCACCCCCTTGTTCGGCTCTTTGGAAAAAGAAGACACAGCGGACGGAGTGAAAAGTAATCAGTGTGTGTGTGTGTGTGTGTAAGGGACCCTTCATAAACCCTATGTCGGCATTGCAGGAATAATTTCCCCAATCGTCGGCTGATTTCCGTGTCTCGGATTTGAATTTTAATCGGAACAACACTCATCCCTTATCATAAAGGCACCTAGGCCCGTCTCGTGCAGACGCTCGTGCTTTCTGGGGTGCTGCGACCGGGTGGGGGGGGGGGGGGGCGGGCGGGGGGGGGGGGGGGGGGGCGAGCGGCGGGGTGCGGAGGAGTAGAGCTGTATTGCCCAAATTATCCGGCACACAGGCGTCGTGTCCGTGGAGGCGATGCAGGGGATGCATTGCTCTGGGCAGTCAGCTGTGCTGGGCCCGACGTGAGCCAGCTCATTATCTTTATCAGTTTGCCCCCGCTATTGGGACGCCGGTGAGTAGACTGTATTTCAGAGAATTGAATCTCTCCGGAGCATAATATGCAGTCCCCTTCAATTAGCATGCAAACATATCCATTAAGTGCTACGCGTTGTTTTTTTGTTTTTTCTTACCTTTACCTCATCCAATATGCCTCGTAGTTCATTATCGCAGTGGCCGATCTGGCGCAGACTAAAAAGCTGCTTTTCACAAAACTTAATCCAATCAGTGAGGATTTTCCCACCCAGGGAAGTTTTTTTTTTGTCTTTTCAATGGCACTGCTGGTGCCCAGAAAGCAGAGGGGGGGGTTGTGCCAGGGAAGGTGGTCGGCGAGTTGTCACCGGTTACCTGGTCAGCGGTGTCAGGAGGCTGCGGGGCTGCGTGCCGTCACGCCTGTCTCCCCACCGGGCCCTCTCGCGCCGAAGCCCCTCTGTGCTCCTCTGCCTAATCAGGCTACTCAGCATGCAGAACAACCTCCCTGGCGGCCCCGCCGCTCAGCCCGCAGTCGCTGACCTCCCCTAAAGCTATGGCGCCGAGCCGGGGCTGAGCCCTGCCCGGTCAGCCGGTGCCAGATGTCAGATGGGATGGATGGCAGAGATAGTTATGCGAGCGGAACAAACGAGGCCGGGATCAGGTAATACTGGCCAATACATTTTATTTATTTTTTTTGAGTTTGCCTACCCGGGAGCCAGTTGGGTTTTCCTTGTTTGCCTTTAAAAGGACAACAAACATAAGAGTTAGAATGGGAGAACATCAGTGTGTACGGAATATTGGACCTACGTTGGTGAAATGGATTTTTGAAAAAAAAAGAAAAAATTAAAAAACGTCCCTCGTCTTTTCCTTTTTTCCCCCTCATAATAATAAAGAAACACACAAAGATGAAAATACTGTTCCAAACAGCTAGTCCCCATTAGTGACTTAACAATAGAAACCCTGTGCCCCCCACCGGCTTCCACAGCTTTGGAGGCAGCAAGGCTGCTGTATTTGGCAAATAAAAAGACGATAAACACAAGATGAAGTACGAGTGTGTCATGTACAGCGGACCTGACCAATACAGCGCTGCGCAACAAAGAAACAAACTTCTAATACAAAAAGTTGTTTAAAAGTCCATGATACTAGATAAAGATAAAGACGCCATTACAGGCGGAAAGAGCGCAGAGGGGATGATTCACTGCTGTGTTTTCGTACAGTGCCACAGTTACACTCAGTGGCGAATTCCGGATTTACAGCAGCGACATACCTCGGCAGTCATTCTGTTGTTTTGGATAAATCTGCGGAATGCAAATAACGCGTCCCCGGACGGCGCGGCCGCTCCGAGGCACTGGCCGTAATTTGTAGTTGTTGTTCCACGAGTCTCGGTTGGACAGCCCGTCCTTGTTTGTTTGGGATTTTGGGAACCGCCGTCAGCCCTGTGACGTCAAACCACATGCCGACGCTATTTCAATGTGATCGCGGGGGGAGGGAGGCACTGGCCGCTCTTCGCGAACATGTTCATTGTGCCGTGCTGCCATTGACATTAGACGGTCCAAATGCAAAGTCGTTTAACAAAAAAGGGCTGAATATTTAACTCCCACTAACGACCACACCGGCCCCATAAATCGCGCACACGTTGAACACACACGCACACACACGCACATCCTCCGCCATTCGCTCTCCCTAATAAAGACACGGCTGATGTAATCCAAAGTAACACAGCGCTCGTAACCACACACTGATGTTCACACACCTGCTATATGTCAGACAATTTCACCAGAAATTCACATTAAATAAAAAAAAAAAATAAAAACTCTCAGCTCCCCGGGAATTCAGAAGTAGATTTCCTTGTCTGCCTCTCAACGTGTCACACTTTAAAAGGAGTCTGGGTATTGATCTCCGGGAAGAGAGTCTGTCAGACTTGCCATGTGCCCGCTGCCGGCTCCCAGCTCAGCCGGAGCCCGGTGAGGATGTTATCCCCCGGGGCTGATTAGAGGCATTTCACTGGGAGACTCCCAGGTCACTCTTTAAGCCCCCCCCCCCTCCTCCTGCACACCTGCCATGTCAGACACCCGACAGGAGATGACTCCTGAAGAAAATGACATATTTTACAGCTGCTACCTGCTGTTTTAAGCCACTCTGTGTCTATAGGTGTGTGTGTGTGTGTGTGTGTGTGTGCACAGACTAAGAGTGGCAATTCGGAACTTTCTCTAAGTGCGTGCGTATGTGTAATCTTTCACTCGTCCGGCCTCGTTGTCACCGCGGCGCCCTGATTGATAACATGGACTGATTCTGTCAAACACCGGTTCCAAGCCACTCGCTGCCGTGTGAGAAAACTAAAGATGGGGAGAGATTGAGGTACGAAAGTCATCTATTGTCATTGTTATCACGTAGTGCATTTGCAATTTCACAGATTTACAGTTGTCCGAGCTTTGTTGTATGACATAAATAGGCGGACAACTTGGTTTTGATAGAATTCCTTGTGTTTTGGTCTATTACAGTCTATTACAAGGGGTCTATTACACACACAGTCTGCTGTATTACACGGGTCGAATTAAGCCCACAGCAGACAGAAAACAAAATAGAATATTACGACACGTGTAAAACAAAGGGATGAGTGACAGAGGGGGTGGAGAACAGAACAGGGAAGGCACGGAAGCAGTGTCATTCCTGACTGAAAAGTTGTCTACATCATTAAACCACAATTTTACAGAGCTCAAATTGAGTTATTTGCTGACACAAATTAGGATCCACAGCAAGGCAAAAAACTAAAGATCTGCTGATCGGGCCAACGAAACAGATTCATATGAACATATTGTGGAATAATAGGAACTAACCAACTCAAAATTGTCACTGCAAGTGAATCTCCTCATCATCATAATAATAACCACAACAATTCTGATTTGTTTGTCTAAATCACAATGCCGGGGTGAGATCATCCGCTTAATGCCAATGCCAAGAACAAACATCAGTGTATTTGCAGTACACTGATTAAATTATGTAAAATGTCCTTGTTGCCAAAACAAGGGGGAACGAGACAAAGCTTCCAAATGAATCTTGATGCAGCTGCCATCAGAGGGCCTGAGGTTGCGGCGCCGCGTCTTCTGTCTCTCAGCAGGTCAGAGCAGGGACAGGGCGTCTACCGGGGGCAGACTGACCTTTACCTTATCGAGTTAAGCATGATGAGATTACAGAACTACCTGAACTGCCAGGCCCATTACCACCCTGTTCTCCATTAGTGACCTCTGGCTGGAACTACATGTATACAGTCCATGCATCCAGATTGCACTAACCCACACGCGTACACACACACCCACACGCGTACACACACACACACACACGATGGCAAGGTTACGGTACCTGTAATAAACCACATACATGCCGAGACGTCCATAAGGAGCCACGCATGGACACCAAACACGTGCATCTCACTTGAGGGGTTTTTTGTTTGAATATTCATCCGCAGTGTGCGTGAAAGGCCGATGAGGAAAAAAAACACGCGCACACACACACGGGATCACTGGCAGGTCTTCCCTCGCCGCTACATGATAGATTTGACAAATTCAATACGGCAGAGAGAGATGGGGAAAGGATCTATATGTGGTGCACAGTCCAATAAGATTCAACAGATATCATTCTGCTTGTGTGGGAGATAGGAAATATTTCTGACAAAATGTTAATACCTGGGAACATTCAGTTCTCAAACATGTGGCTGTCTGCCAATGAGAGTTAAGGTACGAGACACTCAGAGACGCAGTCATCACTTGTGAAAAAGAACAATTGTCACATGATGTTTCATTAAATGCTGTCTTGTCATAACTTTGACTTAGAGGATTTAGGATTTAGGTAACGGGGATGAAAACCCCTGCGGGAGGACACCTTTTTGGAACAACTTTTGATAGGAAGGTCCTAGAGACCTGGAAGTTGGCAACGTCCCCACTATATTGAGCCTTCTGCATGCCGCGGTACCATCCGCTCGTCTCTACGACGTCGGGAAGCTGGGAAGAAATACCGGAAAGACAGAAACTCTCATCACGTTTTCTGCAAATAACTTTTGATAGGAAGGTCTCATCGACCTCATGTTTTGCTCTGCCCCCCCCCCCATTTCTGGCCCATCCGCATCCAACTGTACCATATGGGTTAGGGATCCACTTTGTAGGGTTATAAGAATAAAATTAGGGGTTAGGGGATAGGGTTAGGGGATTGGGATGGGGGATTGGGTTGGGGTCAGGGTAAGGTAACCCTAACCGTAACCCGCCCACTGCCAAGCACCCCCCAAAGCAGCAAACCAAGGGGAAACACTGTGGTCTGTGTACGTAAGTGTGTATTCATTCTGCCGTCGAGGCGGCCCGTGGGGTGAGCATGCTCTCTCCCTCTTTCGCCTTGTCGCGTTTGTCTGTTCCTATCTGCCTCACAGCCTCCTCTGCCTCCCCCACACTCTGCCTGGGGAGTGATTAAATCAGTGTACGCCTGTCCACATGCCAGAGAGATTGGCATGTACGCGCGCGCACACACGTCGCAAACACCCGTGCAGTCGCTTAAACACAAATAAACTTACACACACACACACACACAGGCTGACACAGTAGGGATGCAACTATACAGACAAATATATTTACCCACATCCCCGGGACAAGTATTTGAACACAAAACGTCAAATATTTATTCGGCCTTAGATGTCACAATCTCCCAGCCTGTCGCGCCGAGACCAGGTGCGGCGGCTACCTCGCAGTGCTCGCAGCCGCGTGTGTGTACGGTGCTGTAATTAAGGATGTTTATGATATGTCCTGTAAGATAAGTCCACGTGTTTCTCATAAGGCTGCTATGCTCAGTGTGTGTGTGTGTCCTTCATGTCGTGCATGCATGACCTGTGAAGAAAAAAGGCCACCTCAACACATGTGTATACCTGAGTGAGAGCCTTGATGACCTTCTGTACGTGTTTTCGTGGCTAGGCATCCTTGATCCTACACGAAGGTGTGTAGTCGTGTGCGAGTGTCTGCGTGCGACCGCGTGCTTGCGCGCACACATATATGGCAGAGCGTCCTTATGATAAGTGGCTCCCCGGCCGATTAAAGAGAACCCTTTCTCTCCACGAGGAACACAGGAGAGCCATCAGCCGCTGCCTTTGAGGAACACCAGGCGCGTCGGCAGCTAAAGTGTCTGTGATCCCTTGGATTTCAACCAGCGTTGATTAACTTGGCAGCATATTAAGTGGCAAAAAGGTATCGGCAAGGACAGCAAAACAAAAAAGCAAAAAAAAAAAAAACGCATCACAGAGTTTGAACGCACTGGTATGAACTCACATTTGCATATCAGAGCAAAGTTAAAGCGCTTCTGTTTGACAATCAGTGCAAATATGATTAGAGTTTTTCGGGTCAGCTACGTGGGTCAGAGTATTATCAGGCTTATGTGTGTTCAGGTCTCACCAAGGAGAGGGAAGGTGCACCTACATTTGCACTGAGTCGTTCAACGGCCTTTTTTTTTTTATATATCTTGCAATTCGAATTTACACTCATTTCGAAGGTAAAGGTCACAGGGTGCATCTATTCAGGGTGCTCAAGCTACAAACATCATTAGGTAGGGGCGAGTAAATATTAATTGCACTGCACTTAATCATTTCATTAAATCCTCAGCTGTCATGTTTCTAAATGTTTCAACACATTTCTGGACATAACTACTCGGAGGAAATGTTCAATCTTATTCTCGATTACACAATAAATACACATTTGCCTATGCAAGTTGCCGGCCCGAAAACACGAATCATCGCACTTATTGTTAAATAAATAAATCAAGGGGAAAAATCTCTCCCAACATAGCATGGTTAAACCTTGAATTGAAAACTTCTTATAAACAGGAAGCTACATCTTGGGAGAAAATGCGGCAATCTATAGTCCCTCCAAAACCTCCTGCCTGGGCACTCAGGAGGCTTCAGCTCAAAACGACCCCATAAAGGGGCGAAGTATGGCATCAATTTCTCACCTTCTCCTATATTTGAAAATTGGTCCCTGGCTCAGATAATTTTTAATATTTTATTTCTCATTCCGTATTCCAAAAAATACGCTCCAATTTCTGCGGGGGGAATTCTGTGCCTTTGGTATCAACAGCTGCTTCCGGATGGGTGCAGTTGTCCTGCAGCTCGGTTTGATCTACTTTATCTTCGCCGTGACAAAGGTCAGACAGGTCGGGCGCTGTCAGAGAGTCCCCAGACTTCCAAAGGAGGGGAGATACGGCACACGTTACAAAATGCAGGGAGGGCAAATAGGGATTCAGAGTAAATGTACAAAGGTAAACTTCAATAAGGCTGTGTGGGGACCAGTCCTGCTCTTTTTATCATTTATTGGCCAGTGCTGCTCGGCCTGCTGGGAGTCGTCCCACTTATTCCACCATACACACCCTGCCACGTAGGTGAACCCTCCTAATATGGGAGAGGCCCCTGGCTCTCCTGCAGCGCCCTTCCTCATCTGATATCAGGCCATTGGGAAGGTTTGCCTCTCCGACTACATTTCCCAGAAGGGGACACTGATGGAGACGGGGCCGCAAATGTGATTCGGGGCTAAGTGAAAAAACACGAGTGATGAATCGGCCTTTGTGCGAGCTTACATTCCCTCTCCAAACATGTCATGTGTCGGGAGCCGTCTCGTGTGGAGGCCGGGTTGCGCGATCATTCTTCAAGAATTGGAGGCATCCAAATGTCTCCGAGTCAATTTCATCCCCCTTTTCCTCCAGTCAGCCATGGACTGTCGCTCCCCTCCCCATCGCGGGTGATTTGTTTTTGCATGTTTACAACATCAGACATGGCTTTTCGATTATACACGTAGTTTGCCGCCGAAAACGGAGCCCTTCGCCCGGCGTGAAAGAGGGAGATTGTCGGGCACCACAAAGCGACCGACTCTCTGGGAGGGCGTAATGAATACTGTCCTATATGGCCAAAAAAATATTCAAATCTCCCTTTTCAGACCCTGTCTCGACGGGGGCTGAAAAAGGGAGTTCGCCTCTGTTGTGCGGAGTTCCACTGGCATTTTCACCCTGGATTAAAATCTTAATTAACTTGATTGTAAGTCTGTCTTCGGTTGAAAGGGCAAAGAAGGGGGAGACTGAGGAGGAGGAGGAGGAGAGCGGCGACCGTGGCGCACACGATCCTGGGACGCTCGCGCGTCTGCTGCAGGGGGGGGGGGGGGGGGGGGGGGGGGGGCACCGTTAGTGAGGCTGGCACAGTCGCTCTGCTTTGTCTGTCGGGCCCCTCCCTCTCCCTATCCCTCTCCCTCTCTCTCGGCTCACCCCGTCTCTGGGTTGGTTTCTGTCTGTCTCCCTGATAAGCCTCACATCCTAGTGGAGGTTAGGGCACGGAAGAGGGCGCAGATGGACGGCTCCCGCTTTGCTGGGAACCCGCCCCCCCCCAAAAAAAAAACTGAGGATCTCTGCTAGGGGATGTGACCTCATGTTATGAGGCTGACGTGGCCACAAAATGAGGATTTTTTTGATTTTTTACTCCGCTTTTCTCTTTTTTTTTCCCGAGAGTGAGTCGAGAGTATGGACGTCAACCATCACTCAGCGGCACGTCCGAGGGCAGGGGCCCGGTCGACGCGTCTCCTGGTGTGGCGGGTCACCTTTCGTGACAGAAATGACACGCTTGATCAAAGGCTGGCCATTTGCCGCTGGGATGCCTCAGTATTCGGAGGCCCAGCTGCGCCGGCCTGCTCGCCTGACCTTGGCCTCGCGTCGTGAGGGTTTGTGCGGCAAATAATGGCTAATCTGGCCCCGGCTAATGCTCCTTTCGGTGTCCCCTTCATCCCTCGTTTCATCTTGGCATTCTGTTCTGAGCTATAGTCTGGGATGGGGCTGCGTACAGGTGATGGGAAGACGGACACTTTCGTCTCTTCATTCGTGGGTGGCGTCGGGGGGGGGGGGGGGGGGGGGGTGGCCAAAAGGGGGGGGGGGGGGGGGGGGGGGGGGGGGGGGGGGTTGGCCCAAAGGCAGCAAGGTTGCGTAAAGTACGGCACTGTCAATCATAAGCGGAAAATGACAAAACACGAACAGCTTGGCTCATCCCGGCCAACATTTCCCCAGTCTGGGTCTGCGTCTCCAGGGGAACGGCGTGAGGCATCTCGCCCTGAAGGTGGCGCTGTGCTGGGGGAGCTCACGCTGGCATTTCTGTGCAGCAGCCATCTGCCCATGACGGCTGGACCTGCCATAGACATTAGCGACATCGCTGCCACGATGACAATTCTCCCACCAGCTGCCTTTATCTCCGCAGCTTTGTTTCTTTGTCAGTGTGAAATACCATTTGAATTCCAAATGGAGCGTAAACAACCCATAATCTGAGTACAGAGAATCGCTGTTTTTTTTCCCCCGTCCTGGTATGACGGAGCTTTTATGTGCTGAGGCTATTCTAGCAGCTTCCTACGAAAGCTCCCAGAGTTTTTTTTTAGTTTTTTTTTTCTCTCTGCAAGCCGTCAGCCAGTGATCCGACGGGCCTCCCGCTGCAAATGGCAAATGTCTCTTCCCATGTAAAGCGCTCGTAGCTCTTTATTGAGGATCATTGCACTGGCAGTATCTTTCAGCCAAACATCAGCGTTACCATTCAAATGCTCAAATTAATTCTGCAGCCAGGGTAAAAAGGTGAACAGTCATAACAGTAAACTCTCTCTCTCTCTCTCTCCCCATTTCTGCTTTTTTATATAGCCAGGAGCAGGGTTTGCGTATTTTTTGCTCTTTATTTTTTAATGCTGGCTCGAATGTCTTTGCATTTGAAATGTGCATTAATGCGCCGCTAAGGTCAACTCGGCTTATTTAAAAAACAAAGCACTGGGTGAGTTGCAGGTCCACGGGTCTGCCGGCACACAGGGAAAGATTTATTGTCTGCCCTGTGCTTGTTACCAGACAACTCTGACCCCGTCCTGCAGACACCGCAGAGGGGCGACTTCGGTACGAATAGATTTTAGTCGGTGTGGCGCGCCGCGGTGCCCGTACAGACTGCCCCGGCGTGGGTCGACACCGCACACAGCCGGGAGCGTTGTGTGAGAGCGAGACAGAGGGAGAGGGAATCGACATCTGCTGTGGTCACCCACCCTGCGATGCCCTATTGCACCGGGACCCATAGCATCCCCGTGGTTCACCCTGTGGCATTATGGGATGGAGAGCACACGGGAGAAAGGGGATGCTTTGCCATATGGCCTATTGCCTGCCCGGGTTGTGATAGAGGAGGAAAGAGAGGGCAGGCACTAGAGACGAGCGGAGAAAGCAATGTGGCAAAATGTCCATTTATTGATTTTTTTTTTTCATATTTTTTCATTCTCCTCTGTAATCTGCCCATTGTTCTAGCATCTTGTTTTCCTTAAAAAAAAGACAAGAGCTCCAAATGTTGCAAGATCTTAGTTACTTAGTGTATTAATCTTCCTTACTCCGAATAAGCTGACATCATAGCTAATATTACTATTATTTTCGGATTTTATACTGCCACACTTGAATATGAAGCAATGTGGACGGGGCTGCGTTGAAATGTAAAGAAATTGGTAAACAACTGAATCTCACTCAATAGGGAATTAAACACCGAACCACAGTAAAACAGAATATAAAATATGATTATTTTTGCAGTGTGGGCATTAAAGGCGAGCGGAGCTTTTATCTTGCCATTGCTCCCTTTCCTCCATGACGTGCCCGGAAGATGTAATGCTGGCCAAAAAAAATGAATAAAAAAAATGCCTCTGTATGTAGGACAGCAGAAAAGCAATGGGGCTTTGAGAAAAGAGTACCACGCGGCAGATTTAAACATCAAAGTTAGAATGGATAAAAGTCAAATGGTTTCCTTTTCAGGGGAAAAGTCATTGGACTTGGTAACAGACAGATCGAAAACAATAGTGGGTAGCGTTCAAAAGACTATATTCAAATGTATAAAGTGGATTCACTGATGCTTGAAGTTCGCAGCATTGACTTATCTACCAACATGATTTCTTTACCCATAATGACATGAGGCAGCTGGGTTTAGTTTCTCTTTATCATTCCATCATAATTATAGAGCATGAAACGCAGAGCCCAGCGTCGAAATAGCCGCTTCTATTTCCCATTACTTATGCTGTAGGAGGGACCGTATCCATGATCAAAATCCACTTTGACTGACACAGCTCATCATTCCGACCTACTTCAAAGAATATCACAGGGCAGGGATTAAAGAATCCACGCACGAGTATCAACTCAAAACAGAAGCAACAGCCTCGAAAAATCAACTTTGCCCCTTGACGCCGAAACTTGGAGCAATCTGAGCAAAGACGACCGGGTTTTTCCAAAGAGTCACTCTCTGTGTTGATGGCGGTGGGGAATTAGCCGCGGCAGCAAAAACGGCCGATTCCATCATCTGACGAGGCTTGCGACTTTAAATAATTGACACGCAGTCGTCAGATAACTCAAATCAGACCCTGCAGCTGCGGCGCAGTCGGAACAGCTCTGGATCAGTGACATCAGGAAAAAGAGACGTAGTCGTACGCGGGGACGGGCTGCCCCGTTCCACTCGATGTTAAAGTTGCAGAGTCTGCTCATTTCGCAGGCAACTGCTACCTTACAATATATATATATATATATATATATATATATATATATAAAATAGTCAAACTATGAATTAAATGTATTCGCTGATTCATCAGATTAATATCATCAGATGGCGACTTATGACCCTGAGAACCTCGTATGACTAAATGTTCTTAAGCTCGATACGGTTTATGTAAAAAAAAATGTAAACGGATTCATTCAATGTCGAGTAAGAGCAGGAGTAGCTGTTGTTCTCATTTTGCTCTTTGTTTATGAGTGCCGATGTGCAATAAGTGGAACATTGGTCATGGCCTTAGCCCAAGAGCTTTGCCTACAGAATCCAGCACAACATAAAAACCCCTCGTCATACACTGTATGTTGTACGTGCATGCTCAGTACGGCTGCATCATACTGTATTTCTTTAAAATGCTTCCGAATTGACACGTCCACTTGGACAAACCGTGCGTTTGCGAGAGGGCCAAGACGCCTGTTATTCATACGGCTCCACCACTCACCCTGACCGACTCCGAGTGAGCGCAGCAGCAGGCTGAGCTCATATTAGAAGTGCAGAAATTCAACAATCCAACGTGATAAAACGCGGCACTATGCACCGATGCGCCGAGCGCGGAGAGATCACAGCGAAGGACAGACTCACAGGGGACTTTTTCTTTTCTCTTTCCTCCAGTTTTGAAAGTAGCAAGGTGAGGGAATGAGACAAGGAGATTCAGCTGGGAGAGACTTACAAAAAAAAAAGAGACAAGGAGAAAGAGAGAGACATTCAGAGAGAGAAACCAATGATGCCGCTCATGCATCGGGATCGCCACGCCCACTGAGCCGCCCGAGGCTCCGGAGTGAAGGAAGGATCTCATCTGTTTTATCTCCTCTGTCTTTTTTTTTTTTAAAGTGACACAGAGAGCAAGTCCCTTTTTTTTTCTCCCCCCCCCCCTTCCCCTTTCCTCTGCTTCAGTGAGGCAAAGATCTTAATCGCCTCTGACCGTAATCTACCAGAGTGGAACGCTTTTTCTTCAATAGACAAAAAAATTAATAAAAAGAGCTTATAGATGTTGCACCCGACATCACAGGGGTTATCCTCTGGTTGAAAAAAAAAAAAAGGGCGGGGGGGAGGAGCGATGTGCAGTGTGCCTTCTTTTTTTTGTGTGCGTGCTTTGTCCTTTTGCAGTGACGCGCACGGCAGACATCAAGCGGCGACAGGCAGAGTGAAAAAGACGAAAAAAGGGATAGGGCGTGTAACGTTGCACAAATGTTCTCTATCGCCTGCTTTGTCTGCGCGGAAGAGGACAAAAAAAAGAAAAGAAAAAGAAAATCCACATTACTGTGTTAACTCTGGTTTTTCCATCCGTGTCTGTTTGCGGATGGAGTTCTGGAGGGATCAATTAGTGGCGTGTACACCTGGAACAAAGTGAGTCAATACTGCAATCTCCATCCCATTTCAGGAGTCACGAGCAAGCGCCGAACACAACCAGTGGCAGGCGGGTGCCGACGCACTGGCGGGCAGAGTGCGGGCGCCGCGATACAGCGGACGAGTTGGCGAGAAAAATGCGCGCCGGGATATGAGGGGAGAGATTTTGTTGACGTCTCTCGAGGCAATTCGGCAATTCAATTCTGTCTGGGTGACAGCGGCGCGACGCACCCATCCACATGTCTGCCTGTACGAAGCCAAATATTTCTTTTGTTTTAATCTCCGTGAAAGTGTGACGGGCCGCGATGTGACAGTTTCAAGTCTTTGGGAAAAGTCCGCTTATTTATTCACAGTTGACAATGTTGTATATTTTTCTCATTCTCTGCCTGGCATCTGAATTGTCGTCATGTGGACAGAGCATCCATCTGGTGCTCGGAGCGGACTAAAACTGACATTACGTATTATTCGCAATCATAGAGAGATCGTTTCTGTTGCCAAAAGCCTCCCCCTTAAAGTTTCTCTCTCTCTCTCTCTGTGTCAGGTACTGTGCGCGTGCTCCCTATCCTCTTCATTTGTGTCCTCTTTTCCTCTATTATTTCTTTTTGTAGTTCTTTTGTCACATCCCCTCTTTGCAGTGTGTGTGTTTTGTTGTCACTTAAAACACAAAAGAAACACACAAACACAAATAAATTGTCTTTCTGTGAAGTCCCTGAAGTGAGAGGAAGGGAAGATGATTTTTTCCAACATCAACGGAGAAGTCACTTACTGAGAATGTTCACGGTGAATTATTTCACTTGAAAAAAAATAAAATAACACTCACCCACCTCGCAGCCTAGAGCTGAAAGGGGAGCACATCAAAAACTTTTCCAAGGACTCATCTGAGGTTTAGGCACAGTATTTAGGCAGAGGTGTACATAATGTGTGTGTGTGTGTGTGTGTGTGTGTGTGTGTGTCTGTGTTTTTATCCTAAGCGCTTTGCGTAATCCTTATCTCAAGATGCATATTGTCTCTTTACCGGGGCGCCTCAGTTATGCCGCCTCCCCTGAATGCCGTTATGGTCACCAAGCAATGAATAACTCCGAAGTGTAACCCTCCTTCAAACACCTACAAATATTCCACTTCAAAGGTGATTCTTTATATACACGTGGCATGTTAATGCATGCCAGCGCATCGGTACGAGCGCGCATTTGTTCCCTTCCGTCTGTGAACCATTACCTCTGCAACGACTCTTTTTGACTTGTCACGGCAGGAAAAGGCTCAGGTGTTTCCGGGACCCTTGAACGGTCTATTCGAAGGGCCTTGTAATTAATCCTATTATTTACATCGGTGCCTTTCCCAGCCGTGGAATGTCAAAAACGCCTGTGGTGCCAATGGCCTGCCGGTATCGTTTCCTCTGTTCCCTTCCGC
Organism: Colistium nudipinnis; assembly: GCA_016785305.1. Taxonomy (NCBI): domain Eukaryota; kingdom Metazoa; phylum Chordata; class Actinopteri; order Pleuronectiformes; family Rhombosoleidae; genus Colistium; species Colistium nudipinnis. Next base: position 138,003 of record JAFBJU010000131.1, read on the forward strand.
TGCGTGGCAACACATCATTTTCGTACGGGCTGACGCAGATTTGGAAAGCGCACTCCTTGCGAGGCCCCCGCGTGGTCCGTGTCTCCGCGAACACTGCGGATCGGTAAAATTGGATGGTCTCTCGTCGGGCGTGAATAATAGGCAGCTATCTGTAAATAGTGCTGGAGCAGGGGAGCAACAGATGCCGCTCCTGGTGAAGGAGAAAAAGCCGGCTCTCCTTCACTGAGCCTGCTCCCCACATGCTGCCACTCACGTATTTGGCTCCCATTAACACTGATCTACATTAATTCCTTGGAAGAAGTAGAAGAAGAAGAAGAAGAAGAAGAAGAAGAGGGAAAAAAACAAGGACTATATATGGGAGTTGATTAAGGAAAGGAAAATCTATTCTGCTGAAGCTCAATGTGTTCCAGTCTGTTTCACACGCGGGGATTTTTAAACCTTAATGGCTATCCAGTTAGTCGCGGATCAGCGAAGCAGGCCCAGGGTACAATGTTTATTTATCCGTCCGCCTTCTTTTTCTTTTTAAACGTTTAACCCATATATCCGCCTCATCACGTCGGACGAGATATTAGTGAAAAAAGGGGGGGAAAAAAACCTTCCCCCAAACTGACAGGAATTCTCTAACCTCATGGGAGCGCCGTCTCTCTCCGTGCAGCCCACACAATCTCCCACTCTGCATGTGTCGGGTGAGCAAAAAACTCGGGGCGCTACCGTGGCTTGATGAAATGCACCTGGCATTCATCGATGGCCGCGATGTGAGCGAACGCCATTCTCGTGTCCACCGAGGCTTGTATCCTCCCATTGATTTTTCTTGGCCAGGCGTTGGCTCAACCCCAGCCAAGGTCCAAATGCAATTTTAAGTGTTGTGTGGGGACGCGTTCGTAGCATTCAGCCTGACACGGTGTGGTCAATAGCCCCGGGCTGTGAATGAGCTCTCAAGTGGTATACAGCAACAGCCCGACGTGTTTGCTCTTCCAGCTCACCTCACGCCTCCTCGTCAAATTAAACGCTAAAGGCTGGAGGGGCTTTCGACGGGCCCGCAGCACACTTTCACCCCCCCTCCGCCTCTGAGAGGACGAGGCAGGCGTGGAGGCAGAACAAAAAAAACGGAAAAAAACGGAAAAAAACACAATTACACCATTTAAAATGGCATCAGCTCTCGACCCTCTGCTTCAGGAAATTACATTAAAAAAAATGGACTACGGTGAGCGGCAGCGAAACGAAGGCGCTTGATGATTGAGGGCGGATTTTAATAATGCCAGATTTTCCCCTCACACGTCTGCGGAATATTGGGGAATTAATGTAATAATGTCTAACTCTCGAAAGGTTAGTCAATTGGACAACAAGCCTGAGAAAGAGAAATCGTGCAAACTTTCTTTTTTTTTGTTTTTTTCTGCGACGGTCCTGTACGCACAACGGTTGTTGATTTAAATTCTTGTGATGTTTATTCACAGCGTATGATGATATCGTGGAGCGATGTGAATAGCAGGGCAACAGCCGAACTGTCACAGCAGCTTACAGGGTGTTCGGTGGCTGACACCGACACCAGACGCACAACAACGCGAGCCGCTCTCCCCACGTGCTGCGTTGAAAAGTATCACAAAGCACGTCAGCACATTAAAAATGGCCCCACCCTTTTGTTTAAATGTGTAGACACGCACGAGGGCCGTGCCCAGCCTCAGCATCCCACCCTCGACCCTCAGCCCCGGGAGAAAAATTTGCCACGGGAGGCTGGCGGACTGTCAGGAGTCACATGAGCTTGTTTCCTGTGTTCTCCTCTTTTTTTCCGTCCGTCTCGCCCGGCGACACAGACAGACGCCACGGCAGCACCTCGCGTCCGCCGCGCGCAGAGATAAACTGCATATTGCATTCCCTTTCAAGTGTTACAAATCTCGTGCAATAATATAATAAAAGATGTATTATTCATCGCCTCCACAGTGACGAGCGGGGGTGGAGGTGAGATATGCATATTGAACGTTGCACTATTTAAAAAAAAAAAAAAAAGAGAGAGAGAGAAAGAAAAAACAAAAAAAAAAGGTCAACGCCGGCCAACGTGCGACGGGCGATGCGGGAAGATCCCGTTGCGTCTCTGGTGTCATCAGAAGCTAGACAGGGGGAGATTAGTTGGGCGGAGGCAACATGGGCAGATGCATGGCCCAATTCATGGCTGGCAAAAATGAGTGCGGCGTTTGGAAAGAGTGGGAGGCGGGTGTAAATAAGCATACATTTTCAATCTACTGTATGATGAGAATCCATTTGTGGTCCCCAGGTGTGACAAACAAAAGGTTTGGATGTGTTTGTTCCAGATCTGTCTAAATGGTTTTGCCTTATTTCCCATTGAGATGGGGTGTGCAGCGAGTGTGAGATTGGGGTGCTGGGGGTGCCAACCGAGTAATTCCGCTGCCTGCACTCTGCGGAGGGTATAATTGCAGACCTTAAAAATACCCATTCTGCTTTGGCACGTGTGGAAGGCTGGGCTTGGGAGGGGAGTGGGGTCAGTCGTGTGTACAAAGCGCGCTAGAATGAGATGTTTACCACAGATACACATGCGTACAGTCCGACATATATTGTATATTGTTGTGGAGGAGTAATGGAAGAAGAAAACAAATGTCTCCATTGTTTCATTCCGAGAGAACTCATCACAGCAGAGTATATTTATGAGGTAGTGTGAAATGCGCTATATTTTGGGGGAACATTCCATTTTATGTGGGTGATATCCAAGTGTTTTTCTATTGGCCTAGGGGCCCGCATGAATGAGTAATAGACAGAGTTATGGCTTCATCCTCAATCAGCCAAATTTGTTTTTGCTCCTCCGGCCTGGCGAATACAAAAAAAAGAAAAAAAGAAAAGATAAATAGCAGCCTCCCAATTACTCCGGCATCACTGTATTCGGGAATTTATGTTTACATTATCAAGATGTACCAGCGCTCTGCATGACAACACCTTGCCAGAGAAACAAATGGCATTTACATTTCCTCTGGGTGGCGGCTAGGTGCAGGCTCCTATTCATTTAGCCAGCCTCCCTCCCCAAGTAATGGGAGGCCCTGACCTGGAGCCTCTCTGTCAGCACATTAGTGAGCGTGGAGAGCACTGCATCGGCGCCTCTGCTGTTCTGCCACTCAGAACCCCCCCCCACCCCTCCCCGCCCCTTGAATCAACACAAACAAGCCCATAACACTCACACACATACACACAGCCTGGCGAGATGAAGCTGGGGCATTGATTTTATAATGATGCCCTGGCTGCTTCCAACCATGGAGGAATTGGAGCTGGCTGAGCACGGCGTGCGGAGAGTGTTTTGGACGGGAGCCCCGCCGGTTTGCTGGGACTGGTCCGGTGGAGAGGTTAGGCTACAGACGTGTGCAGCCGGTGGAATCCGGAGCATGTAGTACATGGAGAGGCGGCCGTGCCCAACTTTACAGAAGCACCCGGAGCCAAGCGTCCCTCCTCAGCACACACGGACCTGCAACTGCCAATCAAAGCAGCCCCGGGCGCTGCCACTGCCTTGTGCGCATAAATTAGCATGCATTTGCATAAGAATCCACTCGTTTAGCAGACCCACTTGGCTCGCCACAACGCCCCCCCCCCGCTCCCGAAATGGCATTTTCTCGCGCACTCTCACTTTTCCTCTCCTTATCCCTTTACAAGCACCGATAAGAGCTCCAAAATAGTGCATTAACCCTTTTCACACCGAACCTCTCTTGACACAAATTACACGTGCGCTGGCGTGATTGAATGTGTGCCTATGCTTGTTTGTTGTTGTTTTGCAAATCAGACCATTTAACCAACAAACGATTGTGTCGAAAACAAACATTAGCCGCGTTCACATATTTCACCGTTGCACCGCGGTTTCTTTCTCCTGCTATTTCGCCTTTTTAAAATTAGCCGCGTAGGTCGTGGCTTAGCCGCACAAATCCTTCGTAGAAAGCGAGCGCCGCTTTAACCGCTACCGAGATCTTTAAAATGCGCTGCACTCCAAAGTGTGCACTGCAACTTATGGGGTCACATAGCATCCACCAACACGGCTGCATTATTCAGCAACGACATTAAAGCCTTGTTTCACACGGATCGACCTCAAGAGCCCCCAGAGAGCAGCGGTGCATGCATACCTCTCTAAATTACAGCTTAAAAGAGCGGAACACTCAAGTTACTGGTCAGCAATGGTAACAAGGGAGGCGAGCGTGACAGAGGAGAGAAAATGAGATGACATTAATTTTTCACCATGAGCAGTCAATCAGGATAGCGTACAGCAGGCCTGCCAGGGATAAATAAGTAAAGAACAGACGGGGCTACCCGTTGCCCCGAGCCCAGGTTTTGGGATGCAGTAATTGGCCAGGATTGTGCCTTCAGAGTCAACTTGCAGCCATTCGCATGAGCCTAATGAAGGTTTCTCTGACTTTGTTTTACTCCCCCCCCCCCCCGCCAACTCGCCCGTTCTGCGTATTTTCAGTGTGGTCCACGGTTCCCTCCTGGTAAATTATTGAATGTGTTCTTTGGTCCATAAAGCTGGCTACGATTGCTAAGGTCTCTGCTCCCAGCTATACTCCACGGGTGATTAGCCGCCATGGATGTCTTAAACAATGGATGAAGTATTCAAACATGGCGCCCCATTCGTTCTAATAAAAGCAGCTTGCCAAGCGCGTGGTGTGAACACTGAAAATGAAACTTTGTCCGGCCGCCTGCTCCCGTGCCGATAACGCATGTGTATTATTATTATTTTTTTGTTTGTTTTTATCTGGCTCTGCCTGGCTAACGACTCACCCACAAGACACCAAAAATATTTTTGTTGTGGCTGTGTGGGGTTTTTCAAATGTACGCAATGATGCGGGCAGTTACAAGTTTGACCGCCACACCGCACCGCCACACCGCAACACAAAACAGTAATGCCTCGGCAGTTGCGGCAACGAGGCGTCGCAACGCGGCCACATTAATGGATTCAAAAAGATGGGACGGCGACAGCTGCTGTTCATTGTGAACAAGATTCGACTTTGCAGCCCTGTGCCCACCGCTGAGCCCCGCAGACTCAACATTTTCCCAGCCATACCACAGGGGGAGAGAGCCGGGAGAGACTCGACTTAATGCAAACAACATCCGACACAGTCGAAGCACCAGCCAGTCGAGAGCCAACAACAACTGTCCGGTCGGAGCAGCGGATGCAAATTACATGCTCAACACAACACACCCAGAGACAACAACAAATTCAGGAGAGGCCAGGTACCGCCAATTACTTTCCATCTATGTCGCTGCATACTTTGGACAGGCCGGACAAACAAAACAGACCCTTACGACCTCAGCTTAGATGCAATGTATTATTAATATTATTATTATTATGATTATTATTATTATTATTATTATTATTATTAAGGAGGGAAAATAAATGTGTACTTATTGTGTTAATTCGACACAGCTGGCATGAGTCGTGATTTCTCCCACCTTCCACAAAGATGCGTGTGCGCACATAAACTTATTGCGCAGAAGTCAACTTTTGCTGAACGGCGGTCTGCTGAGGGAGGCGGACATAAATCTAAACATACATTAAACCCCAAGATTTGTGTGAATATATGTGATATATATGACACTATTTATAGGGGCAAGATAAACAACACTAAAATAAGGCGGGGAATATTAAAATGTGTGACTTCTGCTCGATAACACCAAAGACAAAAGTCACACATGGAAGTCAGGGTGTGTGTTTTTTTTTTTATTTAGGCAGATACGTGTGGGTGCGATCGTGACAATCATAAAGTGTTAACACACACTTTTGAGCCGGGCATGTTTGTTCCTCGAGGACAACTGGCACATTTGAGCCCAGTGTGGTGCTCACGCATGTGTTGGTGTTTTTTTTTTTTTTTATTGGGCGTCCGAACAGCAGCTGAAACCCCGGGAGGTTAGGGCTGTCGCTCGGGGAGGCTGCTCTCGCCGCTGGTCCCGGCTGAGCTCCCTGTCACCATCCCCAACCTGCGTTTCCTCCCCTCTCCTCACATCTAATATGAGTCACAAACTCAAAGATACACACACACACACACACACACACACACACCCAAAGGGCTTAGGCTGCCCTGTCTCATCCCATTTTCCTAGCCCCTTTGATCCCCAACCCTCCCAAAAATACACCCCCCCTGTCCCAAAAATACTTCCCCCCCCTCCCCCGCGGTGTTAACTTCCTGCCATGCTATTTAAGCTTCCCCGTCTGCCTGTGGCAACCACAGTTTTGGCGCTTAGCGAAAGCGGCACAAGAAGAACAGACTGGGGGAGCTGTTGGACAACAGGAGCGGGACAAAAGCCCCCCCGAGGTGCAGCGCGAGATAAGAACGGCTCATTACTGTCGGGGGAAGGGTTAATGTTCAAAATCGCCTCTGAAGGGCCCCCTCCCCAAAATAGCGCTGTTTGTTACGGGCGCTAATGATGTCAGCGGAGGACCCTGCGTGTTGATTAGCTTAAATGGAGGACTAATAGAAGTGCATGAGCATAATTAATGACCGAAGGGGGAGCCTAACGAAGACGATGACACACGCGTTTCCTCCCCTCTCCTCACATCTAATATGAGTCACAAACTCAAAGATACACACACACACACACACACACACCCAAAGGGCTTAGGCTGCCCTGTCTCATCCCATTTTCCTAGCCCCTTTGATCCCCAACCCTCCCAAAAATACACCCCCCCCGTCCCAAAAATACGTCCCCCCCCCCTCCCCCGCGGTGTTAACTTCCTGCCATGCTATTTAAGCTTCCCCGTCTGCCTGTGGCAACCACAGTTTTGGCGCTTAGCGAAAGCGGCACAAGAAGAACAGACTGGGGGAGCTGTTGGACAACAGGAGCGGGACAAAAGCCCCCCCGAGGTGCAGCGCGAGATAAGAACGGCTCATTACTGTCGGGGGAAGGGTTAATGTTCAAAATCGCCTCTGAAGGGCCCCCTCCCCAAAATAGCGCTGTTTGTTACGGGCGCTAATGATGTCAGCGGAGGACCCTGCGTGTTGATTAGCTTAAATGGAGGACTAATAGAAGTGCATGAGCATAATTAATGACCGAAGGGGGAGCCTAACGAAGACGATGACACACCGCCCCCGCGGCCGTGGGTGTCCCCCCCGGGGTTGAGCGTGTCCCTGGACAACATGGCAGGGCACCTTATCAGCTGGCCGCGCCGTCCCCATGCCATCCCGTGCCATGCCCTGCCTTGCCATGCCATGACACCCACTCCGGAGCCTCGACAGGCCGGTCTCTTTGGCCGGGCCTAATTAGCTGTCACAGCAGGTGGAGCAAGGACCAGGGACGCTCCGTGGTCTGCTCTCTGACAGCGTAGGTCCCCACAGACACCCCACAGCACTGGAACAAGGTGTGTGTGTGTGTGTGTGTGTGTGTGTGTGTGTGTCTGTGTGTGTGTGTGCGCGTGTGTTTGTGTGCGCACGCATGTGTGAGAGACAGTGTGCCTGAACACACCCTGACCTATTGGGACTCTTGTTACTGTGGAGACAAAGATTGAGGGTTGAAGTCAGAGGTTTTGGTTTGGGTGAGGGGTCAGGAAAGCATCATGTCACTGAAACAATGTGTGTGTGTGTGTGTGTGTGTGTAGGTGTGTGTGTGTGCGTGTGTGTGTGCATGCTAGGTGTGACAGTGAAGGGGTATATCATAAGGCAATGGCCAGACACCCTCCCTGGCAGAAAGGTATTTTATCGGTAGTATAGGATAGAGTGTGGGTGTTTGTATGTGTGTGTGTGTGTGTGCTAGTGTCTATTCTTGGAAATGTTCAAACTAAACTTTGATTTCTGATTTAATGTCTGTACGTTACAGCCACATCAGACTAGAACTGAATAGAAAACAACAACATATAATCCAGAATCAGAAAAGAAGAAATACCCTTTGTAATTTGGAGATTATGGAGCAAGATGAAAGGATTTCCTGTGTAGAAATAGAACGAATTACAGTATCAATTGAGGATAATTCATGTCGTAGCGCGCAAAACAAACGGGAAACAATCCATCAAATAAAGACAAAACTTTGGCGTCCTCTCCCACTGACAGATTTACAGGTGGAAGCAGGTGCGTGTGTGATTTATGCCGCGTGTGGATTTGATGTACTACATGGCCACGGACGCCGCAAACACAGAAGATGGAAAAGGGGGGATAACACATTCGAGGTGCACGGATATTTTCTCTGGGCAAATCTGTGTCCATAAACACTAATCCGGCCTTCTCGCCCCTTAACAGCGGCCCATTTACACATTTCCTCTGTATCATCAGACCCCTGTCACCTCCCTCCAAGCACAATACATGACTTAGTGTGTTTCTCCCCCCCCCCCCCGCTGCGTTTGTCCCTCTTCTGCTGCCGTGTGTATGCAGAGAAGACACAGTGCATTCAGAGGCTCGCCTCTGTATGCTAAGGCCTGTGTAAGCTGCAGTAATACTTCTTTACTGATAGCCCGGCTCCCACACACACACACACACACACACACACACACACACACGCACTCACTCACGCCCCCGCCGCAGCCCCCTGCACTCCCCTGGTTTAATCTATTACCATTTTTATGTGGCTCAAATATTCAGGTCGTGTTAACCAATGCATCATTATGAGGTGTATAAACTGCAAAAGCCAAAGGAATTATGGGCTTAAATAAATTATGTGATACGATAGTGCAGGTTTTATGAGTTACAACTATTCTTTTAAATAATAATAATAATAATAAAAGAACATTTTCCCGGCACCGGGGAGGTGGCAGAAAATGATTCCTCCTGTAAAAAGCCCGCCTTTAACTGCACATCCATCTCAAGTTATTCACACTATACATTGCTTTTACAATCATCTCACACGCATTAGATGAGCTTTCATTCGTGGTTGTATGGTTGTTGTTCTCTTTTCATTTTTTCCCTCCTTGCATCGCTAGTGCCATCACTTCCCTCGGTGTCCCACTCGTGTCCCCTTAATGTATCTGAAATCATTCCTATTGAACATACTCATGTGCTGTGATGGCAAACATTACACCGCGGCACACGCGGCCACGTACACAATGATGTATTGTGTATTTGCAATGTAATATGTTTCACACATGGTCACTATACATCACCCATGATGTTGTGTGAGTAGGCGTATTTGATCCCATTTGGCAGATGGATCCAATTGTCCGGGCTGATATTGGGTTGTGACAGAAAGCAATCTAATGGCAGGCTCATTGATGATGATGAGTTCTGTTCCATTGCACTGAGATCCAGTCCAATTTCAAAAGCAAATTCAGCCATTCATCTTCCAAATAATTGTGGCACTTTATCAATTGCTCCCAGTCTTTTATCTATCACTTCGATTGATGTGATCATTTTCAAAAACAGCCCCCTGTGCTAACGGTGTCTTGGAACACACTTGCAGGGACACGTGTGTGTGTGTGTGTGTGTGTGTGTGTGAGTGGCTTTTTGCTGCGATGTGTCTAAAGGCATGTCTGCACATCTCATCTTGTGAATGTGTGTGTGTCACTGTGTGCATGAATGTGGCAAGTGAGCAAGTATGTATTAGTGTGCACGCATGTCCCTGGGTACTTGCTTATCCACATGGACGCATCATGTGTATATAAAATCTTCTCTTCCTCATTACAAGAATAGATCTTCTGCTCCAGCATTATTATCATTATTATTTTATTTCTGTGTTCGTTCTGCTGTGTAACTTTATGAGACCATTTAAATATGATAGTCTCAATTACTATCAGTGAGTTTGTGTGTGTTTTTGTGAATGTGTGTCCGTTTGTAAATCTATTTTTCCTTTGAATGTGTATTCATCTGGCACGGTGTGTGTGTGATACACGTCTCATATTATCAGCAGACTGTGTGCGCATGGCATACGGTTTTACTGCAAACCCAATAGACTCAATACCCCAAAGTATAATGTAACTCTCCTAAAAATGTTATAAGGAACTTTTGGCTCCCTGGAAATTCCCAAAACCAAAATAGAATTAGTTTTGATGGCAAAAGCGGTTAAGACAAAAACATTTTCTCTCCAAAAAATCTAATGATAATTTTGTGGAAAAAAAAAAACAGCGCAACCCCAAAAACCAAAAGACTTTCTAAGAAATAACTACTAAAAATAAGAATGAGCCTGGAACAGATCAAGTATTTCACAATTCATCCCTGTTTTTATCATAGATAGATAACAATTTATCGAACTGCCTGATGTTCAGGGTGACAGTCATGCTCAGGTAATATACCATAAATAATAATAATAAATAAATAATATTAAACAGGCGAAGCTACCTGGGGGCTAACTCTACCAATAAAAGATCAGAAACCTGCGGCAACGGTTTTTGCCCAAATTAAATCTAAAATGACGAATGTCAGTCGACAGAGCGAACACGGACGAGAACACATGTAAAACACATTCAGGATGTATCTAGAATCTAATTCAGTAAGATCATATTTGGAGGTGAGCTACATTCTTTCAGCAATTTGAGCTCAATAGCATCATGTGGCCACACCACAGTACCACCTGCTCCTCTGCTACAATATTATAATGAACCGAATATTTAATATATATTATTTTTGCACTTCTGAGTGTTTCCCCTGCGTTGATTTATCTGCGGCAGCCTGCCACGATATCAACATTTACCTCCAAATATTGATTTTCAATTGTTTTTACTATTACAAATGAGTAAAAACTCATTTTATTGTCGGGCTGCGTCTGTGTATATTCTAGACATGCCTCTGGCTGTTATGTTATATGCTTCTCAGTTTTTTTTGGGGGGGGGGGGGGTTGCATTTTGTGGGGGGGGTTGCATATTGTGCGGGACAATTTCATTTGTGCGTTATCTCGTGACGGTGCTAGTGTGTGTGTGTCCGCACACACTCTGGGCCTTCAGAGCCGAATTGCAAGATGTGGTCATTGCCCACAGCAGAGCGAGTCCAGCTCCGTTTTTCCCCTTTGCTCAGTGCTCTATGATTGCTCACCGCTGACTCCTCTCATCAGCGTTGCGCCGGGGTTGCATATTGTGCGGGACAATTTCATTTGTGGGTTATCTCGTGACGGTGCTAGTGTGTGTGTGTGTGTGTGTCCGCACACACTCTGGGCCTTCAGAGCCGAATTGCAAGATGTGGTCATTGCCCACAGCAGAGCGAGTCCAGCTCCGTTTTTCCCCTTTGCTCAGTGCTCTATGATTGCTCACCGCTGACTCCTCTCATCAGCGTTGCGCCGTGTACTCGCCGGAGCGCAGACCCGGCCAGCGGGTGTACGAGAGGAGCAGAGCGGGATATACACTCGTAAATCTGATAGATGCATGGTGTGTCATTACCTTCCACTTATTATTATTCTCCCAGTCCTCTTTATACCGTGAGCCACTTGGGCTGTTTTCCTGGCCCGGGCTCAGAAACATTTGTACTGGGGCCGTGCGGAGTGATAGATGCTCCTGGGGAGGTACCGGGTTATTGTAGCCATTGTTATTCTGGCTTTTGGTTGGTGCGCAAGGGGCTCGACTCTGGCCACCAACCCGTCTATGCTCGGGCACGAAAGACCACCAATAAGCGCTTCCAATATCTTCCTCAGAATCTCGCCATAGTTAAAACAGTATAGACCGCAGTCTGAATATTATTTCGCAAAGTAAATATTATAAAGAGCCGTTATCACATGAATGTGCATATGGACATTCCGGACGACAGCCGCAACATGACAACTGCATCGAGTACTTTGTACAGCCCCCTTCATTATGCGGAGACTAAAGCCATCCAAATGTGTAAGAATGCCTACTATATTACACAAGATGAAAATGAGCAGTCAACTCAAATGCTGAAACTCTGCCTCCTTTTGTGGATCAATCACTGGGCCTCTCCTCTTGTGTTGAATTCTTTCATTTTACCGTCACTCTTTCGACCTCGCTACTTTACGCTTGTTTTCTGCTCCTTCCTATTCCAACACCTCCTTTGCTGCTCTTCTCTCCTTATCAAATGCACACATTTGTACCACACACGCACGACCACGGCCCTGCGGCCCAGAGTAAGAGAGAGAGCGAGGCAGAGGCAGAGAGAGAGAGAGAGAGAGAGAGAGAGAGGGGAGCAGCAGTCGCCTCACAAGAGCAGACCTCATAAAACACCCTGTCACTTTGACTAATTTGTTAGTCTTGTCTCACTGTGTCGAGTCGTCACCCCCCCCCCCCCCCCCCCCCCCCCCCCCCCCCCCCCCCCCCCCCCCCCCTCCCCCCCCCCCCCCCCACCTATACCCCCCCTCCCCCCCTGTCCTTCTTTTCATCTACCCCATATCCACGGGGGGAGGAGGAGGAGGGCAATAAATGTAATGTAGTGCGCTGCCCATTGGTCACTGTGATCTACACAGCAATCCATCTACATTCAGAGGAAGAACAGAGGCTTTATGGAGCAGAGGATAACATGATGGTTCGATTTCTCATCCACTCTCTGCCACTGTCCCACCTCAAGAGGAGGCCCGCTGGGCAACAGCGGAATAGAAATAAAAATAGGGAGGGGAAAGAAGGAGCATTAGAAATGTAGGCTACGCAGGAGTCCACCAAAACTTCAGAGGGTACCAGTCTACATCAAATCCAACATTTCAAAAACTAGAACGACAGCAAATGGGACATATATTACAATGGGACATTGCACAAATACGAACCCAATCTCCTCTTACTCTGCATTATTGTACGAGGAAATACTACGCAACCATTTCTTTTTTTTATTTATTTTTTGCTGTGTGCCCCCCCACCCCTTGTCCAAACCCACCCAAAGTACCTCGTCTTTAAATAGGAAGCTCGGGCTCCGAGCTAAAAATAGCACGCATTTCACCGCCAGCCACCCTTTGCCGAGCTGTCAGCGCCCCTTCCTCGCTCCCCGTCTCCTCGCAGCGAGGCCGACACAGCCCTCCTTCCTGTGATCACTCCGGCTCTAACCCGCACTCCTCAGACACACACAGCGGGCTCAACCTCTCCTGACTCGCTGGCCTCACAGGGAAGCTGCTGTGAACTCGCACACCAATTTGAGAGAAAGACTCGTTCCCGCTGCGCTGCACTGGCCCTGTTTCTCCTGCACAGCGAAACGAGGGGCAGGGTGTCCTGACATGTGAGCGATGGGTGACAGAGGCAGTAATTTGGGCCGGTACAGCACAGGCTGTGCAGGATCTGGGAGGTTGCTTGCTAGTGTGATAAATATAAGGTAAATGTATTTCAAAGTGCTTTTCTTTTTCTTTCGCTTTTATTATTATTCAAAAGGAAAAAATATATATATATATAGCTTTACCAGAACAGAAGCAGAACCTGATTGTATTTAAATTGTCTGGTTTGCGTCTAGTACTTTTCTTTTCTTTTTCATCAAGGCTGTGAATGAAATAATATGAAATAGGCTGATGAAATAAATACAACGAACGCATGCATTAACTAAAACACTCTCCCAACACTATTTAAAATGAGTATTAGTATTAGTACACAAAAATGCCAATTTCCTTCAACGAAACATTTGCATATTCCCCAAACCTCCAAAGACACTGATGATAATGACAGAGGGCATGGCGTATACTGTGTGCGCGTGTGTGTTGTTTTTAAATGGGTTACAGGTCAGCATAGTATACTCGTATCTCATTTTCGAAGGAGGTTCCCCGTCTCAGTTGGCTCTTTAAAACTAAATCAGCAGGCATTAAATATCGGTAATTGCACTTAAAAGGCTGTAAATGGCATCAACAGCTCCAATGAGTTCACCGACAAAGAAACCACAGAATGATAATGAGAGGCATCAAACAATAGATGGCTTATCAAAAAAATGAAAACCCTGAAAGACGCGAAAAGCAAACGGTATCTGATGTGCGGGACGAAATGAAAGGAGCGGAGATGAAATAACAGCAGAGTGGAAATAATTAACCAGTGCGAGTGCTTTAGGTTCATTTATCATTTCATAGAGCTTTGGGATACATTTGTAGAGTGTGCAGAGGTGAGGTGAAAAAAAGGCACAAAAAGTTCACCATTTGGACTACAAAGTCCTTTTACGTTGCCTTACTTTCAAAAAAAGTAAGGCAACAGCGGAAGCATTACCCTCAGTGTGAAAGAAATTCAATTTTATAAATTCATAATAAAGATAAAGCTGTGATGGACAACCTAATTTGGAAGCGTACAAAACACCGGTGCTATGTTTTGGTTCAATTGGACAGCGGTGATTGAGGGAAACAGCTTTTGAGGAAACACTACCTGAGGAGAAGTCACGTAGAGGTTAATTTGGTTGGCTCACGTGTTATTGTACTTCGATGCAGCCAAAACGAAATGAGTCTAACTTCATTAATTTCACAAACAGAGCAAACTAAACCGGAGATGATGGATTAGCAATAAAACGGATCAGTGTCTCGTTCACAATAAAAGCGCAATTTATTGTAATGGCAAAACCATCGTTATTTTTTGCATAAAAATTGCTTCAGGTTGCTTTTGTCTTTGGTATTTTTCAAGGCAAAATGTGTGTTTTTTTTTGGTTCTTTTTTACCCTCCGCACTAACTCGACAAAAATATATTTGCCTTTGGTCTGGACTGCTCCCTCCTTTTCACAAGCTATATTCTCCATGTGCCGCTGTGATTGGCACAGCTGTTTAAAACCTACGAGATGAGTAATGCGACTGGCTAAGAAGGTAATGATTCATCACCAAACCCCTCCTATTAATATCCCACTTCACCCCGCACTGTGGAGCGTGGATGCTCACTGAAGAACAAAAATAGCAGGTGCACCCGATTACGCCGTCATCGTCGCACATGGTGACAATTCCAGGGGAACGTTGTAAATATTGAAATAAGGGTGTGAATATACATCTTTCCTTGAAGCTCGGCGGGTGACTTGACATTTATTGCACAAGAGGCACTCGAAAGGACTTTTTGCGGGTCTAACCCGGTGCTCACATTAGCGAATTTCTGCTCGGAAGACCTCAGGATCATCCGTGTGTCTCCGGTGTTTGGTCGGTCTGGTGCACAAATTATTACAGCGCACACCACGCGGTAAAAAGTAAAAATATCCAGGCGGGTTCTGCAGACTAAACGGAGTAAAGCGGACAACTGCGATAAAGGGCTTTAAATGCACAGATCGGGACTTTCTCGGAAGCGAAATGTATTCATCCGATTCAAATTTGGATCCCTCACTGGATAATGCCCCTCAGCTAAAAACAGAAAGTGGAAAAAGTGCGAAGTGAAAGTGACTCCACGGTGGGGTGAGAGCTCAGCTTTATGTCGGTTGCAGTTTCCAAGGGGACATTTTTCTGTATTTAGAGTGTCTGATAGATTGCGTTTCTCCTTGCTTGCTTTGTGAGCAGTGGTATTCACAAAGCATGGTCAAAACGCGGTCAAAGGCCAGCAGTGTCCTTGTCTCTCTTCCCCTCCACTGCACTATTATCAATCAGCGACACCAGCCAGAAGACAGACAGACTTGCGTGCGCGCACAAAGGCGCGCGCACGCACGCACGCAGCCGGGTGCTCTGAAAGTTACTGCACTTTTGTACTCTAAATTGTAGGCCAGTTCCTCTCTTACACAGTGTTGGCTCACCACCCCTGCATGACTTCAGCTGACTTTTATTCATCACAACAGAAGGAAAAAAAATATAGATTTGTCCCCCGGAGATTAGAACTATGAAAAAAAATGAACGTATAGACATAAAGGAAGTAGAGCATGAAGGGGGGGGGGGGGGCGGGCGGAAAAAGTGAGTGAAAGAAAAAGAAAGACGGAAAAAGGGGAGAGATGAGGGGGGAAAGAGAGATGGCCTCACTAAGTGCAGCAGCGCGCAGGCACAGAGCCGAGAGAGCCTCGGCAAGACAGCGCGGGCTGCCTATTTGTCAGCATTGATCAACCCATTAAGGGGCTGTGGTGGGAAGCATATTGGTTTTGGAGGCCAAAGGGGCAGAGAGAGACAAAGATAAAGCAAGGCGGTGGGGGGGTTTCGGGGGGGGGGGGGGTTTGAACTCCTTCCAGCCT
>JAFBJU010000131.1:153924-266136 GCA_016785305.1 Colistium nudipinnis
CAGCCTCGGCAGCCACGCGTCCACGGGATGAAAAACCCCGTGGTCTTCCTCTCCTCACTCGCCTATGCAGTCCATTTCGCCCGGGCCCCCGACGAGATGTCATTTGTCTTACAGCATCTCTGGAGGCTCCGCCGGTTGGGTTATCCTAGCCCTCTGCTGCTGCCATGCTAATAGGGCGGTAGCTTCCGAGATAGGCCGAACGTCACTTGTGACACTGAGGTGTGTGTGTGTGTGTGTGTGGGTCCGTCTGCACAAAAGGTGGGTGGGTGGTGGTGGTGGTGGTGGTAGGGTGGTGAGGTCCGGGCCCAAGGGGAAAGCGGGCCGCCTCTTTCGCCCAGCCTCTGATGAATTCATATAATTAACTCTGCCTTGATCTGTTGGCTAATCCTGCACTCAGTAATAAGGGATTAAAATGTCACCTAAGCCACCTGCTGTTATTGAGCCCCAAGACTTTTTCGTGCCCAGCGTCTGTCAGAGACAGAGAGAGACAGAGAGACAGAGAGAGGGACGGAGCGAGAGAGAGAGTGACGGAGGGAAGGGACAAAAGTAAGGTCAAGATTTGCTGTGCAATAAGCTTGCGCTTTTAATAACTGTTCTCCTCTGTTTTCACGAGAACATATATGGCGAGGACACGTAATGAAGTGACTCAGGGAGGCAGACGACTTCACCGCATGTGTAAGAGCGCGCCGTCTGGCATGAGGCTGAACTTCATAACTTGGCAGGAGGATGGAGCAAAAGTTGCAGCGCACTTGCTCTGAAAAACTCGTCGCAAGTCACCAAAAAAAAAGAAAAAAAAAAAAGAAAAAAAGGACCTGAAAGTGGGACATGCTGGAAGGTGGGAGTTAAGAAGTCTTCCCTCCCTCCCCTCTCACTATGACCTCCTTGAGTGAAAGTAAAGTAAGTAGAAAAAAATAAAGAAGTGCCAATTGGTTGGCCGACAGCCCGCAGACCGACGGCCAGCTCGCCTTGTCTGCCTGCCGGTCAGCTCCGCTCGGTTGCCTAGCAACCCCCGAGTGTACTTTTGGGCTGTCTAATGACTCTGGCTGCCGCAGTGGCTCAGGGGCTACTAATGAAGCCTCCTGGCCAATCACAGGCGTTTAAGACCTGGAAGCTGACTGATCACCGGGCAGGGATTTTGGGACCACCCTAAACCTCTTATGCCAG
Source organism: Colistium nudipinnis (assembly GCA_016785305.1). NCBI lineage: Eukaryota > Metazoa > Chordata > Actinopteri > Pleuronectiformes > Rhombosoleidae > Colistium > Colistium nudipinnis. The sequence continues at coordinate 155,089 of JAFBJU010000131.1, forward strand.
ACAAATTCTGCCCCCAAACTGAACTGCTGCACTCACACACAAACACCCTTTAATGATTGCGTGTACGCACAGCAAACCTTCACTTACTGCTTACACTGCTCCTATTGACCTTAATTCTCCTACTGACCTACATCAAAGATTCACCCCACCTGAACTTTTTCAGTATGCCAGCCCAGCAAGTACTCAATGCAGTCGGCCTATTGAGGCCACGTATTCAGAAATGAGAAAAGGGGACAATAATGACAATACCAATGGATCTTTTAGCCAACTATCCTCTACTCTGTAGACGCAGTCCAACAGGAATATATTGACTGAATATTCACTCAGTGAGCACGTCTCAGACAGAGTGCAGCTTGTAGCTGCAACATCTGGACTCAGAGCGCCCCTTGAGAAAGTAAGAACATTTCCTCTCTCAAGATTTTTTTTTTTTTCTCCAGGCTCGAAGAAACAAGTCACCTCTACTTCTCTTTTAATTAAAGGCAATAAGTGCTCAAGGATATACAAAATATGTCAGAATAGCGCTGCTAGTACTGATGGATGATGTTTATCCGGAGTGACAGGCAGTGCGTCAGCGGGTCAGTGTCTCTCTCTCTCTCTCTCTCTGATGCTTCATCTCCCAGCTGCAGAAAAATAAAAGAGTATATGACCTCTGTATTTCTGCTCATGAGCAGGAGGGTCCTTCTGACCAGGGAACACACCCTGAAATATCCGCATGAGAGTCGAGCTTGTTTGTTAGTGTCTGTACTCCATATGTGTTATTCATGGAAGAATAGTGGATGACGCATATTTAATCTGATTTCACTTTTGCCTAGTTTATATTTGTAACTTTGCGGAAATGTGTTTGCAGGTCTATTTGTGTGGGTGTTACTGCCCCTGACTGCGCGCGTGTCCGTGTGTGTGTAGCTTTGTGCGCTTGTCTTTGTGACGCGTCTGCCATCTCTCCGAGCTTTGTTCCAGTGTCACAGCATATTGCAAGGCGAGTACTTTACATCCCCTGGGCATCGCCATGTATACGCTTGTCTATATATGTCCACCAGTCTTGGGTCTATATTTGGCCGTGGTCCACGCTCATGTCAACCGCTGTCAAGTGCTCCCTTGCCTGAGGGCCCAACACCCACAGCTGACTGATCTGAGTGGGCAGTACCGTGTGCCATTCAGTGGCGCTCGCATGATGGAGCTGTCCGCGTGGCCTAGTTAGAAAGATAGGCCCAGTGCCAACTGAATCCACAGGAACCCAATGCCAAAACGTGAAAAATGTGGCCAGCCTCAATGAGCCAGGGTCTTCAAGGGGTGGCTCTCCACCTACACCTATTTCACAGAGGCAGAAAGTAATGTTATTCCCCTTTCAGACAAGGCACAATACTGAGTGTTTTTCTGTGTTTCATATTCAAACTCCGGGGAGTTAGGAAAAAAAATCAGGGGTTCAAAAAAATAAATAAAGAACAAGGGGAGTTTTCATTCACAGCAGGCCGTATTTAAAAGTTTTTTTTTTTTTTTTACACGTCAGCTTGGCATCCTTTGGCTTTCACCTCCAATATAAAATGAATCTTCAAAGGTTGTTTATTGATTCCCTACTGTTAACCTTTCACGAGCTGTTCCACGGGCTATGCGCCGCTTGGTGGCTCTGAATAGTTGTCGAGGAGGAGGGCGGGGAGGAGGCCGGCGCAGGCTGGGCTCGGCCGACCCCGGAAATCGGGGGGGAAATCGGCCGTGAGTCTCGAAAGCGACGAGAGAGGAGGAAGAAAGGCGGAGGCGGAGAAAGAGGGATGGCTATGGGTCAGGGATGAGCAGCCTATAGCGATGGAGACTGGGAGTCTGGAGCCAGGAGGGGACAGGAAGAGCAAGGGCCAGCCAGAGAGGACCCATCCCTGTGGGGTCCGGGAGTGGCTGATGTAATGGCATTAATCTCCGAGTGCCATCCGACACCCCGGTGTGGCTCCGTCATTGAAAGTGCTAATTCTGCTGAACTGTGAGGGGAATTCAGGCATCTCGAGAGGCAGTGCCCTGGAATAATTAAACACGTTGGCATGGAGCACGGTGCAGAATTTGTATATATATATATATATATATATTTTTTTTTTGTTACGTGCGATGTTTTGTGCGAAGCCCACAGGGCCGGACAAACTCGGGAAATGATCACCAAAATTAAGCGCTGCCAAGATTCACTTCACACACTGCAGAAGTTGCTATTATCGATACGTGCTAACCAGGGATTTCCCTTCTCGCCTTTTTTGTCTCCTCTACCTCTCTCTCTCTCTCTCCCTCTCTCTCCAGATGAACCGGCCCATCCAGGTGAAGCCAGCCGACAGCGAAGGACGAGGAGGTAATTAACCTTCTTTTGTTTTTTTCGTTTCACACCCTCCTTAAAAGGCACACACACACACATACACACACACACACACACACACACACACACAAACACAGCAATACACTGGTATAGCACACATGCAATCCTTAATATTCTGCTCTCACTGGAGACACACTGGGACTTAGTGGAGTAGCCAGTAATATAGGTCACTTGCTTCTATTGACTTCCCATCTGTGCCAGCAGAGTGGCTGTCTCAGGTTCACAGTCACTGGGAGCAGTTCAAAGACGAGACACAGACATGGAGAGGAAGAGAGGGAAGGAAGGAATGAGAGAATGAGAGAGAGGGAGAGAGAGAGAGAGAGAGAGAGAGGATGGCCAAGACTGTGGAAGGATCTCCACGGAGTGATAGTAAAGTCTGCTTACAGTTGAGAGGCCCACGGGGGACACAGATAAGCACAAACTAATAGAAAAAAAGCTCAGAGACATTAGCCTGTTAGAGACACTCAATTTGCCTAAATATAATCATTTACTACAATAAGAGAGAGACCGTCTCAAGTCTCTCAAACTGTCTATAAATAAGAATACAAACTATTTAGTATAATTGTATTGCGCAATCCCGAGATCAACGGGGCCCACCTTTAATGTACCTATCCTCCTAATAATCTACCTATGGCCAACAATCCATCTGCTTTAGGAATAAAACTGCCACAGGATTAGACTGGGATGATACTTAGTACGCTAAACACCGTGGAACCATCTGAGAGTTACCCAAGTACGCTTCAGTGAGATTCCGTGATTGGAGTTAAACTTCAAGTTGGACTCCATTGATATATCGATTACGCATCTATGCATCCTCATTTAAAGGAACGCTCTGCTTTAAGAAGTAAACTTTAACACTTAAAGCTCAACACCTGCTCCCACCATCTTCAGTCGGACGGGCGCGGTGATTGACTGCATCATTCTGAAGCCATTTGTGACTAACGTGACCGAGGTTAATGCAGATTAAGCCAGTTAAAGATTTACATGGGTGGAATTGGATCTAATTGGAGCCGTCCGTGCGCGCCCGGTGCTTGCATTTCAGAGTGGTGATTTAGGCTGCCCAGGTCAGATTAGGCCGAGCCACTTTGCTGATTTATGTGGTCAAGTGTGAATCAGAGGGCCCATTTCTATTGCCACACACACCCCGATGTAGATCTTATTTTTGTCTTGGCGGCACTCTAATTAACGGCCGATCCGAAAAACAGGCAATGTCTGACCGACAAGGCCTGAGCGAGAGCCAATCGGCATTCTCACCGAGATAAATTGGATCTCCGGGCTTAAGAGAGGAGGATGGATGGTTCCCAATATCAATTACTACCCCCTTTTTTTTCCAGCAAAAAGAGGGGGGAGATGAACAGGCCGTGTGAATGAAATAGAGAGGGCTCTTAGGTTGGCACAGGCCCCGCTTGTCTGTCAGATGAACTTTCTATACGGGAGGACAGGACGGGACGTGGCGGCGGAATGAAATAAGACTGAGCAGGCAGGCCCCAACAGAGATATTGAGCGTTAATGGCAACAGGAAGTCGGCCGACAGGCCGGGGAAGTAAACCACAGTCGCGGCTGACAATGAAATGAGATTTAGTATGAAGGCCTGTGGTTAAAAGGAAAACAGACAGCACGGCTGGAGCGGACCGAAAGAGAGAAAGTGGCGAGGGGAATTACCCGAGGAGCGGCGCAAAGCGGTCAGGTGCACCGTTCCCAGCGGGGCACCTGGATTGTCAAACCCAGGGTTGAACTGGGACTTTTGCACCTGGCATTTATCACCGACAAGACATCCGCAATTACCTGTCACGGGAACTTGTGCAGGAGGTCTCAATTATCTGCCTGCGCAGGCATTGGGCCCATTGCTCCATTCGGAGACTCCGAGACCCCGAGAGACATCCTCTCCCCCCGGGATAAGCGCGAGCGTCGCGAGGAAAAAAGAAAAAGAAAAAAAAAAAAGCAGAGCTCAGGGAATAACGGCGGAGGCCCGGCGCCACACGGCCCTGCCACTGCGGATCACAGAACCGATTCTCTCGCTTGTCTGTTACAATGACTCATGTCCTATTTTATTGTTTCCTCGGATTATCAAGAAAGAATGGAGCGCGGGGAGGGGGCTTAACGGCATTTAAATCTTTTTTTTTTTTTTTTTGCTCATTGAGTCAGCCGACCCCCTTCACCGACAAGGTCTGCACACATCCAATTAGGTTAACACTCCTTCTTTCTACTCAATTCTATCCAACCACGGTTTCAAGTGAGACTTATCGTGGCACCTTGGCGCACTCTCTCTGTGGTCAGTGCAGGAACAGAACCCACTTACGCATCGCCTCTTACACTAAAGCGATTTGGATCCATTCAAAAGGGAGAGAAATTAAGAAAAAGTAGACACCTCGTACTCTCATTTCCTCTATGGCTTCCTCTATATCCTTAGCCCCCCCCCCCTCTAAGTATCATTGGTACTGCAGTGCAAAGGGAGAGATAAAGCAAGTGACAGAGAGAGAGAGAGAGAGAGAGAGAGAGCTAAGGATTCGGTGCAAGGCCCGTGGAGGAATGCTAGAGTGGGTGAGAGATGGGAGACAAAAAAAGAAAACGGCGAGCGGCGAAGAGACGACAGGATGAGAAAGTTAACGGAGGGTGATGGAGGCAGCTGAGTGAATCTCAGCAGTAAATCATCTCGGAGCCGCCCCGTCCCCTATCTGCTCCCTCTGCCTCGCCCAGGAATCTCTTTTTTTTCCCCCTGACCTTGTCTGCCGCGGCGTCGGCAAAGAAAAGATGGGGGCCAGATTATCTATGATTGGAGATGGCCATTATCTAAACACAATCTCGGAGCCGGGTCCCACTCCTGCGGCGAGTGCCGCGAGACTGGAGACCACACTGATGAGGAGAGAGATGACGGCTGAGCCGCGACACCCCTCCGCCTTTATTAACTCCGATAAGATGGCTTCGACACTCCCTCGAAAATACCCCCGGCAACCTCCATCGACTTTTTTCCGCCATGTGCCACTCACAGTGCATTTATTCGCACGCTCTTCTCATGCCAGTCTACTTGTTTATTAGCACGGCACCCCCACACTCCCATTTTGTTTTATTAGATACTTTTACAGCGCCAGCAACATTGCAGTCCCTGTATTTGAAAGTTGGCCGCCACAGTGTGAGCCTTTTTTAATATCGTGTCCATGCCTTTTGTCTGTCTGGCTGGATGGGGGTGGGGGGGGGGGGGGGGGGGTCATTGTGAAGGGGGGGGGGGGGGGGGGGGGGGGGGGAGTCATTGTGAACGGGGTCGCGTTTGTCCTTGCCAACCCGCTGCTCCTCAGAAGGTTGACCCCGGGGCAGGCGGCGCTGAGATTGACGGGACCTTATAATGTCGTGCACTGTGCCGCCGTGTCCCCGCCCCAGCGGGTGGGGGGGGGCTGGCAGGCCACGGGGGGAGGGACTGTCTGGAGGCCCGTTGCGCCCACGCAGGAGCACGCTCCACTTTACATGCAAATGAAGCGCAAAAGATCCCCGTGTGCCTCCGGACACAGACGCGCAAATCTCCAAAAAGTCAAGAGGAACCCTGGCAGTGGTTGAGATGCGTGTGCTGAGAAATACACGGAGTCACGGAGACACACAGATGTGTAAAAGAGCACTGGGATCATAGGCACTGCTTTAAATTGCTTTAAATTTTTTCGCAAAGCTCCATGATTTGGCATCGCCAGTCTTTGAGTGGTTTCTAATGTTTCAAAAAAAAAAACGCCACGACAGGAATCATTTTTCCCCCAAGTGTCCTCCGTTGCTCTGTATTCGTTTTTGATCATGTCCTGTACACCAGAAGGCTTACGGCTCCCCTTCTCCTCCCTCGGGTGAATGGATGGGATCGCTCTAGAGGTATATGAGTAATGCGTTTACCAACGCGGAGGCCGCATCCCCCTCACCGTCGCCCGAAACACTGACAATTTGAATGTTTGTTCTCCTCTGAATATTCCATTTACCACCTCACTATACTGGATAATCCACTTGCATACATCAGATTGGGACCAGCAGCAGCAGAAAGGTTTAGTGTGTGGTTGCACAGCAGTTTCCCGGGGTCTAATTACTTCTGTTAGCTGGGCAGGAACTAAACATGAGTTAGAAGTAGAATGGGGGCTTATTAAGCGGCGGAATATTGAAGCGTAAAGGCAAAAGGGAACGCTTAAGGGGGTTGAGAAACACAGCTGAACGGATGCACACATCATGCGTCTTGTTTTACAATTATCTCGCTACATTACTTTACACTTTCTGCATTAACTTCAACATTGCACCTCAGCCGTGCATATTAAAACTGAATTATACATCAACTTTTTGAATTCTACAATTACATCAGATGAGGAGGGGGGGAGCGCTGCACACAAAAAAAAGGAAAACTGCTATAATTACGCAGTCCACATTTCACATATCTAAACGAAATACAATGTCAGCTAGAAAAGTTGACATTCATTTTGATATTATATTTTTGGTCCGTCCACAACAGACGAGGAGGAAACTGGTCACCAATCGTTAGAAAGCCCGTGAAAGCCTCCCCGGTGCATCCGAGGTCCTGAGTTACTTTCCTCAACGCGTTGCTGAGCATCAGGCTGCTATCTTGAATCTTCATTACACAATTTACTCTGACTTTGTTAATCATCAGCACAAACGAAGCCAAGGTGGAGGAAAAAAAATAAATAAAAATCGGCGAACCATTACTTTGAAATAGTGTGCCAGCTGAAATCATCAACCATCTGGGTGTTCTCTCTCCGGACCCATTCCCATGCTAAGGAAAGGTGGCAGGCATATTTTTAATGCTGACCCACGGTTGCACTACGCGAGACCCGCATATTTCCACGCCGGGGTCGGAAACTTTTCATTTGAGTCGAGTGCCTCCATTTGTCTTCATGTTGTTGTTTTGAAAGCCATACATTATTCTCAGTGTATTTACGGCGGATCCCTGTCGCTCATTTTATCGTTCACTGCCATTATAGCAAGTAATTATCTCTCACTCAAAAGGCCGTAGCGCCGCCTCTCCCCAACTGCGCCGATAACACCCGTTCGCTGCATTGAAGTCAATTTTTCATGAATGACCGGCTTATTATTTTTGTCTTATTAGTGATTGCTTGTCTGATAAATGATTCATCAGCCAGTTAACTTGAATTAAGCAGCATTTATTTCACAAGAAAGTTGTTGACACTAAGCGCGGCATTTACGGGGTGAATTATTTTCTAGATTACAGTATATGGGAAAGGGAAATTATTATATCCGTCTATTGTGGACGCAGGTGTTTACTCCACATTTAACAAAGGTGAAAATATTGGTCTCTCTCTGTGATGTAAATGTCTCTGGCTCACTAAAGTGTATCCTAAAAGTCCCGTGCCTTCTGCACAACATGAAAATACAGTAGATGATGAAAAAACGAAGTCCCGACGTGATATTGGGAAACCAGTCCGCGCGCCTACGTGTGTGAGCGTATCTGGTGGCAGGCCTCCCAGGCAGCGGCGCACCAGCGTCGGGCTTTTCTAATGAGCCCATAAGAAGCCCCGCTCCTCTGTTGCGCTGCCTGGAACACTACTCTGAATTTAAAATGCACCCAGTGGCCAAGCAGGCATCTTTTATCGTCGGATGCAGCTGCCCGTGCTTTTTGAACACTTACTACTACCAAGCATCCCCAACTAATGCCAGCGGGCAATAAGTGACAGAATCGTTAAAAATAAATAAAAGAGAGAAGAATAAAGAGGTAATATTTACCCCGCCACAGATGAAGGAGAGTCATCATTTCAAGAGAATATCCCCATTATTGGCAAACAAAAGCAGGAAAAACTTGAAAAGTAGACTTCATAGAAACAAATTCCCTGCCTGGAGAGAAAGCGTCGGCCGAGGGGAGACTGAAGGATGAAGGGAAAGAAACATAGACGGTCGCAGATAGACAAAAAGAGGCAAGCGGAAAGCTATGGTACACTATATATGCAGGAACTGCAGCGTGCAGCAAAAGTAGCACTTTAGTCCCGGGAGAAATGCATCAAACTTGACAGCATATGGCGTCGGTGCAAAATCCATTAATTTTTAATATACCGGGCAGCGAAATGAAAAGGCTTCCTGAGACAAGCAATTGTCAGATGCCAGTAGTGTTTTGATAACTTTTTTGATCTGCTATTTTATTTGCATTTATAAAAGGGGGCTGTCCACACGCCACCTCGGTTTGGACATGGCTGGAGACTGACATGGAACCATTTTCCACTCGATTGCTCACACTTTCAGTGGGGAGATGAAAACTCTGGAGGAAAACTAAACAGGCGTTTGGGTGACGCTGTGCGTGCGTGCGTGCGTGCGTGCGTGCGTGCGTTTGGGTGAGCGAGAAAGTAAGCGGGTCCTAGCTGAAGCTTGCAACAAAACTTTATATACACTGTACTATAAGAAGGAGTAAGAATAAGAACACAGCACAAGTTGGCAAACTATGGAAACACTGTATGTCTTTACACATAGCTGCATACACTAAACATATTTGAAACATGAAAATTAGCAGCATAAATATTAGATAAATACATGGCTTCATTTCTGATATTTGTCCACGCATTGTCACCAGAATTTTTTTTTATTTTTTTATTGCTTAACCAGGCTTTCTAATTACCATAGACACACGCGCGCCCACGCTATTATGTTAAAGTAGTGGCAAGGTTCGAAAGTGCAGATTACACAGGTCTCAGAGTGGAGCAGAGAAGTGCTGTCGAGCTCAAATGTTCTCCAGCTGTAGGGCCCGGGCTCTGTTGGAGGGATCGCGCGAGCCGTTCACACTGAGAGATGAAGCACAAAGGTCAAACAGTCCGCTCGGTGAGGTTTGTCACACTTCTGCATCCTCAGCCGCTTCCATATAGGAAGGCCTTCGCACCTCTTAATGAAAATACATGAGCCTGCCTTCTTTTTTTTTTTTTCTTTTTTTTTCCCCCCCGCACTTTAAATGGATAACTCTGTGGATCCGCGTGCTCTTCCGGTACAGAGGCTGCATTGCAAGATATTTATTCATATTCATAAAATGCCAGTTCAAAGCCAGCAAGTGGCCATAGGAGATGAGCGTGGAACTTGCAAAATCCAATAAGAGCTACTTTGGAGACAGGTGCAAAGTGGACTAATTAATAGCAATCTATACTCTGGCCAGGGCTTGCGGTGGGCCGACTGAGACGCTCTCAGGTCAGGCAATGAAAAGATAGCGGCTTCAAATTCATTTTCTCGCTGTGGCTCTCCCAGAGGAAGGCTCCGAAGTGCGCTCGCACTTCCTTTAATTCCTTCACTGGGGTGTAATTTATTTTTGCGTTTGCCAGCACATTTGGAAAGTTCATTACCTCGCTCATGGCTTGTTAATTAGCCTTGTAAAGCCGCCATTAGATCTCCTCGGGCCGTCACCGAGATGAGACTTTTGTCCCCGAAACATTAGCGCCCTGCGGGAGGCCGGTAAAGCTGCTCTTTGCCCCGTTTAAGTTGCACCAGTGACACCTCGGTGGAAATCTGAAAGATGGAGGGGCGACGATCACAGAACGGTCACGTGCCGGCTTCACCTTTTGCCGCCGCAGACGGGGGTCAGACTCGTTTCTCTACCAGCACCTGCTCAGGGCTGACTTGACAGCCACGCGACTCCTCCTCATGCCCGATATCCGGCGAGATTGTCTGTCTTTTAGCAAAAATCCCAGTGGACTGCCCAGTAAAGGCGGCCGACTCGGTGAAGATCTCCTCCAGGGGTTCTCGCACACTTTGAACCCCCGGAGCTCCAAAGGAGACGGAAGCGTAATGAGCAGGAGCCGAGGGCTCAGCTGGTGGCTCGGCCGTGTGAGGTGTGACTACAGCAACGCGGGCCGACGCCGGCGGCAGCAGGGATCAGGCAGCGTGGCCTTATCGATTATGCAGGCGCTCATCTATGTGGCCGAGCGAGTAGCGGGGACGTGTCACATTTGAACCTCTACAGGAGTGGAACAGGAGCCAAGTTTCCCCCCCCCCCGCCAGCGTAGAGGAAGGCCCGGGCAGCTTTATTTTTAGAACCGCTGCGTGTAATGGGGCCTGGCAGGTACAGGAGGCGTCACATCTGTCGCGGCCCAGGTGACGCACACTGGCCCTCCGCGCTCCCCTACCCGCTCCCCATCCAGTCAAATGACGCACGGCGAAAGATCAACAGTGTCATTTCCAATAAACTCCTCTTCCTCTTCCTGCCACTTCCCATCACTTCTGGAGACGGCTTCTTGCTGGTGGCCATTTCCTTGCACAACAGTGCAGAAGAGGGGGATGCATAATGGAGAAGATGTAAAGAAGACGAATGCTCTGTCCGGTTGTACCGGGCCAAGATTAATTAGGAAAATCCAGCTTTGTGACGAGCTAAAAAATGGAATGGTATGGAACGCATACATCTGAGCCAGTGTCTGATATTTTCAACTACCATGGCTCTGGAGGTCACTGTGTTACTTTATTTACCCTTTAATTAAAAAGTAAACAACTACATTGAAATATGCGGTGCGTGAACAGCATACTAGGATAACAATAACTTTTAATGGATTCTAACTTGATTTGTTTCAAAATGAGTAGAAAATGACAAATCTGCCAAGCTTTTGCCAATAATTACCCGCAAACTACTTCACGCTGACAAGCTTCATCTGCTATTTTCCTGGCAGGCAACGCCGCAGATTCGTCTTCATTTTTTACATTTTATTTGACAAATGTTTCCATTTTTTTCCCCTCCCCGCACTTAACGTTGCCCACAATTCTTCATCCTGAAGAAATGTGAGAGCCCAAACATTATTCTCCATACAACATATTGTACTCGTGGAGCATAATGACAAAATTAATTTGATTACAATATTACTTTTAATGCATCGGTGGATAGACTGTGATGAAGTATTTAAAGGGGAAAAGCTTTAAATCTCCTTTAGATATTATTCTTTGCTTGGCAGAAAAAAACAACTCCGACACAGTTTACTCTTCGTAATTCCACTTCCTGCTTCCTGGGTGATGAGGGGAAAAAAAACAAAAAACGTAGCACCGTGTTCTCACTGCGTGTTCTCTTTCAACTTGGGAGACTTAAGCATCCAGACAATCAAACAGTTTGTCAACCCGAGCAACACGTCCCCGCGCCTCTCTCTTCTACCTTTACCCGAAACCCACGGCGCTCGAACGCACCATCGGCGCCCGCACATCACTGTGGCAGACTTGAAAAGCTGACTCAAAACAGGGACACACTGTATCCTACCCTCATGCCAGCGAGAGGTGGCACGCCACACAACAGTAAGATCAACAACAACAGCGGCAGCGGCGGCAGCGGCAGCGGCGGCTCAACACAGCAGACTGCTGATAAAAGGGGATTGTGGGTAGGGGGTTGGGTGAGTGGGGTGGGGTGGGGTGAGGGGGGCTGAGTTGCACAGGTTGCTCTCAGCTCAGCAGAACGGTGCCATCAGCTGTAGCATTTGTCTGTTCTCTCCCCCTCTCCCCCGCCCTCCCTCCCTCCCTCCCTCCCTCTATACCCCGCCTTCCCCCCCCTCCCCTCTTCCCATCCAGAAGACCGGAAGCTGTTCGTGGGAATGCTCGGCAAGCAGCAGGGCGAGGACGACGTCCGGCGGCTCTTCGAGACCTTCGGCCAGATCGAGGAGTGCACCGTCCTGCGTGGGCCTGACGGGGCCAGCAAGGGTCAGAGCCCACACACCTCCCTCTCTCTCCCACTCTCTCTCTCTCGCCCCGCCTGTCCCTCTGCATCCCCCGTCCGTCCGTCCGTCCGTCCGTCCACCTCGTTCTGCCCTTTACATTTCAACCCTCTGCTCTTCACATAGGCCACGCCCCCCACCGGCCTTCGGCCGATCCGTTTTTCTTTTTTGTCCTCCCACCGCGTACAGTACGTGTCTCGCTTGCGTTTCCTTTCGTACCACATCGTCGTCGTTGTGCTCCGAGACCTCCTGCTTTCTTTTTCTCTCCACACTCTGTATTTCCCACCCTTATTGTTGTTCGCACCGCTCCCCTCACTCCTTTTTCTTTTTTCTTTCCTTCCCCTCCCAAACTTCTGCTTATGTATGCCTCCTCATCACAGCAGTTCCTCTCACCCCGGGCTTGCATCAAACAAAGGCATCATACGACACCTTGTCTTCTCGCTCTCCCCCTTCCCCTCCTCCTCCTCCTCCTTCTCCTCAACTTCCTGTTATCTGTCGTTCCCTCCCGTGAGACGCCATGGACGATTATGTCCCACCGCCAGTAACGCCGCCCGCGTTATGCTGGTGTCACTCACTGCGCAGCAGACTTTTGCATGGATTCAGGACGAGCTTGTGCGTACCCGTCCGTGGCTCATGCGCTACTCCTTCAGCGGAGCGTGGTCAGCGTCGAGGGAAGCGCCATTGTTCCCGAGGGGCCGAGAGATTCCAAAATCACCTTTTGGACGGGTGCCCCTCTCAGAGCCATATTTTAATGCGAGGGCGCCAGTGATCTTGGCTTCGAAACCTGGCACCACTCCTCGCCCCTGTTGACTATGATTTATTCTCCTATATGAAGCGTACGAATGTGTGTGGAGAGAGAGAGAGAGAGAAAAGAAGAGGAACGTGTGGGAGGGAAAGGCATCGGGGATGTGTCAGCCTTGTGAGTAGATCAAAAGAGTGAGGCTGGCTTTACTGAACCACACTGCTATCTGCGTCTACATCTCTTCCTCTGGGCTGTTAATCCTGGGTGCGTTACTCTCCGTCACCCGGGCCTGTCCTGCTGCCTACCTTTTCCTCCCCGGCTTGTTTCCTCCCTGTCTGCGACGCCCTGCCTCTCCGGCTCTCCCCGTCTGCTCCGGGCGCCTCCAGCTGACTGACGGCACGTAAAATGAAATAAGGCCGGCTATGCTGCGGCTGCTGCTGCTGCTGCTGCTGCTGCTGCTGTTTCAAAGAGGACCTAGTTTTCTCTCTCTCTCTCTCATTCGCACTTTCACTCCATGTCACCCTTCCACTCCATCCCCCCCCCCCCCTCCCCCCCCCCCCCCCCCTCCCCCGCCCCCCCCTCCCCCCCCCCCCCCCCCCCCCCTCCCCCCCCCCCCCCCTTTTCCAGGGAAAAAAAAAAAAAAAAAAAACGCTGAGGCAAACGTTAACGACCAATGCCACCACCAGGCAAAGGTCTCCCGCGGTACCCAGGTATCTGGTCCTATCGCTCAATGTGCAACAGTCCCGCGCAATCATTACGGGGATGTTACGGCAAATTATTTTGCGAGCCGCCTCGCTCGGGATGAGGTCCCTTTAATTTGAATGAGACAGACCTTGAAATTGACGGTGCTATCTGTTCCTTGATGGAGGCTTTGTCCCCTGTTGATGTAAATGTATGCTACTCAGAGGCTTTTCAGCGCCCCTCTTCACCCAATAAAAAAAAAAAAAAAAGAAGAGAAGTTTAACATCCATCTCTCTACGGCGACGCCCGCTGCTCAAAGTACTTTCAAAGTGCAACACTTGCTGCCAGAGTTGAATAGACCCACGAGTTGTCGGGAATAATAGAGAGATGGCTTTTAGGTCTATAATTAAGTTGTGTTATAAATGTCACCCATCCAGTGGGATGGAATTCATGCATACATATTATTACCCCGGGAATTCAAAAGGCAGCGCAGATCCTCTCTCTTGAAAGCAATACAATCTTCCTCTTTTCCCCTTTTTTCTCCAACTCATTTGGAGCCATCAAATTCAAAAAAACTCTAATGTGCACTATGATTTATGAGGCTGTGGCACTTCCAATTCTTTTGAGAGGTTTTTGCTCTGCGTCCCTCAATTTTTTATTTATTTCCTTTTTTATTTTATTTTTCTATCGGTCAGGAGACTCAAGGCCAAGGCCTTGTATCTTTTAGACACACTGTATGTTGGACATGACGCGGCCGCTGACGGTGCCCCGCAGTTTAGGAATGTGCTTCTGGTTGGGTTGAGCCGTCACGGGTCAATGTGACCCTGGCACAATATCTGGTAGACGTGTCAGTGAACTAACAGCAAGTTATCCACAAAAACCAAAAAGCTTTTTTTTTTTTTTTTTCTTTGGAGAACAAACTGCTTCTCATACTTTCAACTACAAAGGTTAAATGCATTTGTTCCCTCAGAGTCGGAGTTGCAGTAAAATGGCACACACGAGGGGCTGACGAACAAATGAAGACCTTTCCCCCGCCTCTATCAGGAGGTAGAAAGTAAAGTGAAAGGGTGCCAGAGTGCTGTGACAAAAATCAAAGGCTTCTTTGAGTTTATCTGCTTGCCTCTGTTCAGCCACACAGCTTTGAGGACATTTGACAGCACGGGAAACACACGGCCTTTTGGCAACTCACCCAATGTCTGCACCCGGGCGGTTATTTTTGAAATACTTTATTTACTTTATTCGTGGTGTGGCAGCAACGCGGAAAGAGAAAGCCTCGCGCGAAGGTGGACCGTGTCTACACGTGCCCAGAGTCTACCGCGTGTCCTCTGGATCAATTTTAATTTGGAAAAGCAAATTTCGAATGTCTGGTTTGTATGTCGGGGGAACACCTGAGATGTAGGACTGAATGGACCGCGGCCAAAAAAACATCTCCGGAGCCTAGCGATCAGCGCTCGTGGTTGAAATGAATCATCGGGACTCCGTTTGGGAGCCCACACGGAATAAATGGTTGTGAGCGCACGCAAGACCTTTTCCAAATCGGTATCAGCAGTTGGTAAGAAGCACACGGTGAACTCTGCACAGGCCTGTCTGGCTCTGAGACACGGGTGCTGCTCGATTAATAAAAAAAAAGGAAAAAAAAAGAGGGCGAAATAATATCCACGATTTTGCTAATTAGGTATCTCTTGACTTAACGCGTGAGCTACCTGAAGGCGAGGCTAAGAATAGGAGAGTACAAAATACCTCTTGCGGTCTACGGCGATCACAGGGCTGAGAGAAAGAGCTGGTGTTCAAACGAACGCCTTTTTCGAAAAAATGACCACATTTCAGTTCACGTTGTAGCTTAGCGCCTGTCCAACCCTACACGCCAGTAGAGTGTTTCATCGCGTGGTTCGGATATGCAGGCTTTCTGAAGCACGCACCGAGCATTATTATTGTCGACTTGAATCATTTTTTTAATATCATTTGAAATGTTAATGCAGTGCGGCCTCCGACAACGCTGCCGCCGACACCCGCTCTCTTGTCTTGCGGCCGACTTTTTAGGTTGACTTTTTTTTTTTTTTTTTTTTTTCCTTTTGTGCATTAACCACACAACAGATTTAAGATGATTTGAATGCCCCTTGAGCAAAAGCCCGCCCCGAATGATATGTGCGCAGCGATTCGGTTAGATAGGCCGATTATAAAACCATGCCTTTGTCATCATAATCTCTTTTATGAGTGACTGCACACAAATCACAACGTGTAAATATTAAACAGATTAATAATCACAAACAAGTCGGCGTAGAGAATGCCTCGGCGCCACGCTCCCACGGTGGAGGGGGTGGAATTAGAAATGGGCAAGGGGACAGAGCGTTCCACACAGCTAAAGCCTTCCCTACAATTAGACTGATTTATTCAGAGTAATGCGCTGAGCACACCGATGGCAGGATATATTTACAAACCAGATAACACCAAAACAATGGTAATGAATGGAGTTTCTCCCCCATTTTTTTCAAGGCCACCTCCCTGATGTTGTTTTCTTGCCCCTCCCTCCTTGTTTCTCTCTTTCTCTCTGTACACAGGCTGTGCCTTTGTGAAGTTCTCCAGCCACGCAGAAGCGCAGGCCGCCATCAACAGCTTGCATGGTGGACAGACTATGCCTGTAAGTTTCACGCTTCACTTTTTCTTCTGCTCAGTGTGGATTTTTACTGTTTTGGGAGATTTTCTTTTGGCACGTGGGGGTACTGGTGGTGATTTGCTAGTTCAGCTGTTTGACCACGCAATGGCAGCTTGATCAAATATTTGAGGTGGACCCGCAAACCAGAAAACCCCAAAAAAGGCCAACCACAAAGATAGGTGGAATTCTTGTTTCCCCTGTTTTTCTGGCCTGTTAAGTGGTAGTCTTCCTTTAAAGTAAAAAAAAAAAATAGATCGACAAAACAATGCCATACATTTAATACCAAAATATAGCCAATGACTGTCATCCGTCCGTCTAGTTCCTCATCGCACCGTAAATACTTTATAATATACACGCTGTGTATATATACCACTGTGACTCTTTCAGAGCACATCAACAGTCCGGCCTCACATTCTCGCTGTGTTATCGCACACAAAAGATTCCCCACCGTCAGCATCCGCCACCGCATACTCCGTATCTCAGTCTTTTCACTCCGTATCCATGTCTCTCTCCCGCTACTCAAAACGCCTTTTCAGCAGACGGATCGAGTATTTACACTCAGAGCATTCGAAGAGATGATTACCATGCACCGCACGTGGAACCTTGAACGCGTTCTCTGGAGACATTATACCGCATATTTCAATATATATTTTTTAGATTATAACAAATGAAACTGAAATAAAGACAGGTGTAAAGACAGAAATATAGGAACGGAGGAATTACGCATATGCAAACCAGACGAGATTGTGTAGAATTATACCGAAGGTAAGAGTTTCTTCTTCTAGTTATTTGCACAGACGTCTCAACATTCTATGGTAAATAAGGAGTGAAAAATGACTGATTCACTCAACTGCCAAGAGAATGCATGGGGTTATGCGTGTGCATTGCACAGTGGTTTGCTTTTTTATGGTAGAGGGACTAATACAAACTCCTAGAGGCCGCATATGTTTTTTTCTAAATACATTCTGAGCTACGAATTGCCATTGCAACAGGTCAAGGTTAAGGCTATATCCACCGACCTCTGAAAAACATCACAACGAAAAATAAAAGAGAAGTAACCCAGTAAACTTGAAAAGCAAAAACAGAACAAGTTAATGACATGCAAATGCATAAAATTGACTTGATTATGTCCACGTTTTCTGCCAAGTTGTTCAAAATCTAGCTGCCAAGTCATTTTATATAAACTGTCAACAGGAGGGAATTGGAAGCAGTCTTGATAAGCTTTGATAATACAAGCTGTGACAAAATGTTTTCGATACACGTGATGGTAATTTCCTAAATTCTCTCCCCTAAACAATCGGAACTTATGAACGAGGGATGAACATCTTCACCTGACAGCTTAAAACGTCTCTCTTTTGGTAATCCCGTTTCCTAAAGAAGAATGAAGCTTTTTTTATCCAGTTGTGGGGCAGCAATACAAAAAAGCGGGCAGAATAATTCCTAATTATGGTAGGATTAAACAATGATTGGACCGAGGATGAACACAGAAGTATTTCTGTTTTCCAGGGATGGAGTCAAAATTTGAGTTTGGACTATAAATAAAAGCTGATGGTCACAATAAGACAGACAACACGCACAGACCAAGCGGCGGTACGTTAGATGGGGGCGGCAGGTGAAGTCTTGTGTGTCAACATGTGACTTGAAAACCGCTCAGAGCTGCCAAATGACCAGTGACAGTCTGGCTAAGGCTCGGCGAGGGAATATTAAACATTTAAAACACTCATCATGGGAGACCTAATTACGGCGAACGGAGTGGAGGTTAACAGGGACGTCAATAATATTGAAATGCACCCAAGAGTTAGGATGGATCTTCAAATGAGGTCAGATTAATACGCTGCCGTTGCTTCCTTAACTGCTTCCTGATATTGCAGCGCGAGGGCTTTCATAATATCGTGGTACAGTTACAGTTTATCTGCCTCCCATTAAATGTAGGCTTTTCCCCCCCACATTTATTCTTCGTGGCCCCGGTCCACCCGAGGCTGGTGTATGCCGCATAGCTTCGCATGCTGTGCAATAATGTTACGCCGCAAACGCAATGTCAACGAGAGTGCCTGCGAATCAGACGCACAGCGCGTACAAGTGGTGTTAACGCACCTGTTGCCGTCACACGCACCGCAAGAGTAGTAGGCTTAAAGAATGTGGCCATTAAAAGTGCAAATTTGTGTTGGGTATAATGCAGTTCGGCTGTGAGTGCCCGAGGCATTGTGAGGAGGCGGTGCTCGATCTCAAGTTGTTATGAGATGCGTGACACAGCATTAGTTGCTGTGGATTTGAGTGGATTTGAGTGAAGAGTGGGGCCCATCAAATCTCTTACTTTTGTTTCCAAGTGCAGTAATTACAAACTGCCACCGAAGAGGCTCAAGTAAAGGAAAAGTTGACTAAGGAAGTATCTGGCTGCCAGCACACCACAGCTGGACGCGCACATGCATGCGCACACTCTCTGGCAGGCGGCCGCACCTTCACACACCTCACTGATGTTCCGCAATAAATATTTACGGATGCTTCCTGGCAGCCGGGTAGGGTCCTGGGAGCCAGATGTAATTCACACATCTTTTTGATGCCGCCTCATTTTGCATTACACTGCAGTAGAGAGGAAGGGAAATAAGGGTCAGTCGATTTCACTTTGTGTGCGGTAGTTGTGCTCAGTGCGGGCGGAACTTTTTGGCACGTGGACCAATGTGGGTCAAAATGTAATCCGCGGTGGGCCTGGAGCCAAACGATAATCAAGATGCCCACTGATCATGCATTGAAATGGGCTTAGAAGCAAGATGTTTACCTTCCGCTCGGAATATTTGTAGACTCAATCAATTCATGTTTACATCCGGGAAATTAACATAATTGGACTCCTTTGAGGGGTTTCCGCTTGAAAAAAAAAGCTTAAATCTGGCACACGTGGGCCACTTTTGCCTGAGTGTGTGTCTTACTATAGCCCTGGCACAATTGCATCCGGCTTGGGTCACGAGGCCACCTGAGGTCTGCGGCAGATGAACTGTCCAAGCAACATATGGAGCCCCAAACAGACCCGGGGCGGATCACAGGCCATCCGCGGGTTCATTAATAATCTACAATATCCATATCTCTCTCCCTCTATCCCCGCACCTGCTACCCTCCTCTGTCCAAATCCAACTTCTCTCTCAGATTAATAGGCAAGGTGGCCATTAGTATCCAACTAAGGCTTTGGTACCGATGGGGGGATGCAGTTAATTTGGATAATATCACTGCCACATGTCGTCAACAACAGACTAACAGGAGGCAGGATTGGGCGAGCGGGGCCGCTGCGCCCGCCGCCTGCTGCCAGCTGTGAGGTCTGGATGAACCTTGAACAAAGAGTTGTCTCTCACTCGCCCGTCGTCTCTCTCTCTCTCTCTCTCCCTCTTAATGTGCTCGCTGCAGCATCTGTGTTACCTGGCACCCGGGCGCATGCCATAAATAACGCCTCCTCCGAAATGCGCCGGGCCCCAAAGCGAAAGGCTTTAACGAAGCTTAAGGACAAGGGAGATGCCACCAAAGGGCACGCGCTGATAGATCGGGTCGCAGCTTTAATTGCTGTTTATTGCAAATCGCGGCGTGCTCTCAAGCGGCGCACGCTCGGCCTGCCGCGGTTACAGAGTCGCAGGTGGCAAAAAACTTCAGAAAACAAAGCTGAGGGCAGGCAGACAGCACCCCGGCAAATTGCAGGAGTTGTCATGTTCGGTGTCACAGCGTGGCTGACGGGGCCCGCGGAGCTCGCCGGCGCTGGCAGCAACAAGAGCGCGCACGTGCGTGCGATACGCTAGTTTTCGGGGATTAATGAGAGATAAGACCGAGCCAGCGAGCGCTGTCATCGTGATACCCAAGTCATCAAACGCCACGTGAAGCTCTTGTAGAACCTCGACAAGCTTGTAGCCGACATACTCGGTGGGATTTCTTTATTTCTTTATTTTTTGGGGGGAGGGGGGCGGGGCGTTGTTTTTCTTTTTGCCGCTCCTCACTTACGACGTGGAAAACTTTTATTTACGGAGAAAGTGTAGAATTATGGGAAAATACTATATTTTAGGGAGGAGGGGGGGGGGCGGCGGATACGTACAAAAGGTAGCAATTCGGTCCTCCGTGTGTCCCTGGGGGGCAGCTGCAGACGGTAGGCGGCGGACAGCGAGGCCAGACCGAGACGGCATCGTTCGCCGCTAATGAGACACGGTCCTCGCACGAGGCTGGCGAGGATGTGGCGAGGCTCAGAGAGCCGGATATCCGAGCCCGTGGGAGGATCATTCAATTAACAAGCCAACTGCGCTCGGCGTATTCAATTCATTTCTAACAGGTTCCTCCATTAGCACCGTTAGATTCTTTAAATCTGCCTTTTTTTTTTTCTCTCTCTCAAAGTAGCTGCTGCGCGTCTCCTGCATGGGGAGAAACGAAGGCTCTCGCCACATTATTGGCAGATCATTAGTCGGCTTCCCAAAAATGACAGTTTCCCTTCAGCGCGCGTGCCGCCTTTATATTATATCGCCGTAAGCTTCTGCCGAGGATGGAAGATGAGTGTCTGTTTACCTATTCGTAGACACTTAACACCAGCCTTTGTATCACAGTAACGCCGAGATAAAAGAATAATGCCGGTTCACTGGTGTAGTTTAGGTCTAATCCCTCAATTACCGTTGTGGGCCCCCCCCCCCCCCCCCCCCCCCCCCCCCCTCTACACAATTCCGTGGCCTATACAAAATCCAATATGGGAGATTTTCACCAGTCAAGTGTGTTGTTGGGAGGAATTTGATTAGTTTTTGAACCCGTGACAAATTCCTTAGTTGTAACTGTCAAAAGTGAAGGCTCCCTGTTGGCCCTTATCAAATTCGGCAAATTCATTTTCTCTCCAGGTATAGGAGTCATGCCGCTGTGGGTTATTATTCTGTTTGTTTGTCAGCTTGTGATTTTCTGCTTGCAGTGAGGAGTGGCTGTTTTGCATCCAGTGCCTGTTGTCCACCCGCTCCTTCATTACCTGGCCACATGTGACTTTTTACTTTTTGCGGATAGAAACTTTTGATCCGCGCGTGTGTGTGTGTGTGTGTGTGGGGGGGGGGTTAGGTTTTGGATCTCGACAGAATACATCTGCTTGAGATGCCAGGATATGAAATTCTCCTATTCCGGAGAGAGGACAAGATATATATATATATATATATATTCTTTTTTTTTTTATAGAGGGGACTTTTTTTTTTTCTCCATGTCGTGGACGCGACATGAGTGGCAGTGCCGACAACACTGCTGCTGCCGAGACTTTTGCAGTGCAGACATTGCAGAGTGGCTTTGGTCCCGTGCCGCCGTCTACAGCGGAGCACTGTGCCCGGGAAGAGCCAGACCAGACCCGCCTCACAGTCTGGCCTCGTCTGGCTCGAGTCACGCCGCACAGGCAGCCTCGGGGCTTCTTTCGCAGTCCCGATGCTCACGATGCATTCTTCATGAGGTATTAAATGAATTTAAGAACACACGGGCGCACAAAACAGAAAATGAATGTGATCTAAATGCCAGGCGCCCCCCCCCCCCCACGCTGCGTCGCGGGCACGAGCAACATCGCTGGAGGAAGATGTTTGCTCGGTGCCAGCCTCGTTAAATCCAACAGCCCTGCTATGGCCGTGGCAATATTGGGGGAAAAAAAAAAGAGGTAGAAAAAGGTCAGGAGGTGGGATGGAATGAAAAAGGGGGGGGGGGGGGGGGGGTGGTCCCTGCAACATCGCTGGAGGAAGATGTTTGCTCGGTGCCAGCCTCGTTAAATCCAACAGCCCTGCTATGGCCGTGGCAATATTGGGGGGAAAAAAAAAGAGGTAGAAAAAGGTCAGGAGGTGGGATGGAATGAAAAAGGGGGGGGGGGGGGGGGGGTGGTCCCTGGGGGGGGACTGTGCCGTCTAACACCACCACGTTTGACTATTGATTTTGCTAATTGAAATGGCTCCCAGGGAGAAACAGCAGATGGGTCCCCCTCTGGCCTGAGGTGGGTTTCTGGCTGGCTCTGATAGGATCCCATCTGAGACACCCACCGTCCCTGGGGTTTATGCTGATGCCTCCCTTCGTTCCCCCCCTCGTCTCTTTTGCACAGTTATCTTCAGCCGACACATTCTCCCGGTCGCGTTAATAGAATGTTTCCCAGACACTTTTTTTCCCCACACACGGGTAAGTCGAATAACTCACAGAAAAACTTACGGGGAAAACAAATTGCATGCAGCACATGCACACTTTTTTTTTTTTCCATACAGAATGATCGACTCAGACGAAAAATACTGCCGCTAAGGGGAGGATAAGGCTTAACAAATGATAACTACATAATAAAAAATAAATAAATAAAAATAACCATCAATGTCAAGTGTAGGCGGGATATATATATATACAGTACTAAGAAATGCAGCCGCAGCTTCCAGTTACCCAACCCCAGAGCACGACGCCACCCCCGGCATACTGCTCTCTCAATCGCACAATCGCTTAGCTCTCTCTTTTTTTTTGTTTTATTTGACAAAAAAAGGTATGAATTAGAAGGGAGTACGTCGGAACCACAGTAATACAGAGACAGTGTTTGCACTGTTGCTGAAAACACGTTCGCGCTGTGCCGTCGCGGCACTCATCCTCGCACGGCACAACTTTGTTCCCCTGATTTTCTGTTTGTACAGCTCTGTTCGATGTTACGTGCCATCTGTGTGCTCAAACTTGGACCTGTAGGGGAATGCACACCGGCTTTGTGCGCTTCACTTTGTCGCGCACTGAGGCAAAAAGGGAACGTTTGTACGCGCAACAGAAACAGGTGTGTGCGGCATCAACCAGCAGCGGTCAGCCTCAGGGTCGCGCCGCGCCCCTGCCCTTCACTCGCGGCCCAGATCTCAACACTCCCACAGCAAATATGGAAATATCAGCCAGAGCCCGAATTCGTGCCGGCCGTGTCAGGATGAGAGCGTTTTGAGACGAGGATCTGAGTTATGATTACAGAGTCTTTCTCCCCTCATTTCTTAGCTTTTATGATCTTACTAATCCCATCCCGCCTGCCCCCTGGCTGCCTGTGTCCTTCTGGCCTGGTGGTGCTCCTCGCTCTTTCCCAGCATGCACGGCCTGTAATTAAATATGGGCCTGGTCTTCTTGACGGTGTCTTTCTCTGCCTTCGCACTCTCTCTCTGTATCTGTCCCTCCGTCTCTCACTCACACGCAGATGCCCTCTCGCCCTTCTCTCTCTCCTCGTCTGCATGTCACATGAGGAAGTGACTCTGGGCCTCCGTCTCTCAAATGATTTAATTGGATGCAAACTCAGGAGCATGGACATCAATGTGGAACTATATCTGCCTCAAGACAGAGGCATTAGTCAATACATCGCCACCCCCCCCCACCCTCCCAAAAGGCTTTCCCTCAGTCCTAATTACCCAGTATTGTATTCAGTGGGGCTTCTGGGGCAACTGGGACCCCTGTGGGATCTGGTCAGGATCACAGTCCACTCCCAGTGTATACAGTGTTGGAAAGTTCACAAAAGCAAATATCACTCACTCCTCTCTTCCATACAACGCAGCCAGCTGTGTCGCGACAGAGATCTGTGGCTAGTAATCGCCACTGGCACACGTGGTTCAGGAATGCTTGGCCTTGAGGTACTGAAGTGGTGTGTAGGCCGGACATCAGATGACAAAAGAGAGACTGGTTTGTTTATGTACGACGCAAAGAATCCACACTCAACAGAATAAGGCCGACGCACTTACACGGGTCCCAATACACATTGGTATTATGTCGTAGGTCCTTTCCCAAGAGAATTACGCATTGTGAGAAAGCTATTTTGCAACAACTACCACTACAACAACAACAACAACAACAACAACAAAAGATTCAAATGCAATGCAAATGTCGGCAAACCTATCAAAGTGTCTTTGCACTTCCTGTTCAAGCCTGTCAAACTATAAAAAGGAAAGGAAATACACTAGAAATAAACTAACTACAGCAATATAAACAGCACTTATACAGTCTACGCAACAGCGTTCAACGATGTGACAATCTGAGGGCGTCCACAGGTAAACGGCGGCTCATTAGCTCAATCAAATACAGAGCTGACCAAAAGCAAGCACGTTTGCTTGCCCATCAATCACCTCCCTGTTGTGTTGAGATTTTATTTAATGCCTTTGCAGATTTTTCTTCTTTTTTTTTTTTTTTAAAGGGGGCACCAGTAAATAGGGGGAATTCAAACTAAAATCTCCAAAACCCAGCTTAAATACAGTTCAGGCGAGAACACGTACTAACCTCCTGAATCCTTGTGTTGTCCCGCCAAAGGGTGCCTCGTCCAGTCTGGTGGTCAAGTTTGCGGACACCGATAAGGAGAGGACCCTGCGTAGGATGCACCAGATGGCCGGCCAGCTCGGCATCTTCAGTCCCATGACCATCCAGTTTGGGGCCTATGGCGCCTACTCTCATGCTGTAAGTCTCAGCCCGGCGGGGGAGGAGACGGTGAGCTTGAAAAAAAAAACAAAACAAAAAAACAGAACAACAAAAAACTGTTAACTGTGTTTTGCGGGTTTGAACTCACGATCTCTCCCACCAGGCATGTGACCCTCCCAGACAACAACTCCTTAAGTGATTCACACTATTAAACTGCCGTTTGGGTCCGCATGGACACTTCATGGGCTTCATGGAAAATGCTGCGCTGTCTCTTTTTCATCCCTTTCATTTGTCCAGGGAATGCCGCTCATGATCATGCTTCCACGGCTCTGCACACTTTTACTTTTACTTTCCCATAGTTGCAAGCATCCACCTCGCACTCCTTTTCCATTTTCCACATTGCCCCACTTGAATTTAAACTGTTTTCATGGCACTACATTGCTTCCACACGCTTCTTTACACTCAAACAGAGGCGCATGTCATTACCAGGAACCCCCCCCCCTCCCACACACATACACCCACCCACCCACCCACGCACGCACGCACGCACGCACACACACACACACACGCACACACACGCACACACACCGTGCCTCTCTCTGCCTAACAACCCCACCCCGCTTCATATTCTCACATGAGAGTCGCAGCCCTAGTTAGGAGCCTGTGAAATGTTGCACTCATACAGTAACTCGCATCTCACCCTGACAGGTGAGAACCGCCCACTCACACACGACATCTCCCCTCACTCTGCCACCGCGGCACCATTTTCTCTCTCTCTCTCTCTCTCTCTCTCTCTCTCTCTCTCTCTCTCTCTCTCTCTTTCTCTCTCTTTCTCACATGCACACATCATATACATCGCCATGTGTCAGTATAATGAGCACGGGACCAAAGGGAGCGGCGTTAGTGTGGCGTCGCTGCGGGGCAACACCGACCCGCTCTGTTTCGCCAGCGCGGGCGCGGGCCAAGCAAACAGAGATGTGAGAGTAAACATGTTCTGGTCCTGCGGCTATATCACCCTCCTCTCCTTTTCTCTGTCCCTCCCGTCCGGCCCTCTCCTCCCCACCGCTCTCTAATCCTACAGCAGATGATGCAACAGCAAGCGGCCCTGATGGCGGCGACACAAGGGTCCTACCTGAACCCCATGGCGGCCATTGCCGCCGCGCAAATGCAGCAAATGGCAGCTTTCAATGTCAACGGCCTGGTGGCTACTCCCATGACACCGTCCTCAGGTATACACTAATAGGCACAGAAACGCGCACAGACGCACACGCACTTTAACTGGCACGGGTGCAAGAGCAATCACACACACACACACACACCCAGCCACACACACACCCACACACACACACACACATACACAGGGCCCTGACTCCATTTCTCACTGCCGCCCTGGAACATTTTCATCATTAGCAAGAATTATAGAAGCAGTAGTAATATATTCATTCAGGGCCTTTCTACTTTTGCCCTTGTTACATTTTTTAAGATGTAGGCTCCGTTATTCTGGACCCAAGCAGACACCGTCTGTGCCAGTCTGTCTGTCGCGCTCTCTCTCTCTCTCTCTCTCTCCCTCTGTGTGTGTGCGCGCGCGCTCCGGGAACACAGCCAATCCGATGACTTTGGATGCAGAGTCCTCGGCTTATACAATATAAGAGCAAAGATTTGTGGGAGATAATCCCGGACCCCGGTCTGAACTATCTTTTCGGTGCTTGTCATGTGGAGCTTTGAAGGCCCGACACTAAGTAGGCAGGCCGCCTGAAGGCAGGGTCATTGCAAATGCATTCAATAAAAGGGGGCTCGGCGCTGTACCTGGCATTTGTAATCCACGAGGCCTACATACACTGGATAATGCCCATCAAACATAATCCTACTAGACCGAAATGCCCTTCACCTGGATTAGGAGAAATAAATAAAGAAAATCCATCAGTACAACGGGGCAATGACAAGGTGACTGGAATATCACAACAAGTCGGTACAGTGGTTAGAGAAGGAGGCCCATTCTGCATTAAATGTATACATTTACCAAAAAAAAAATATATATATTCTTATTCATTTTGTACCCGTGTTTTTTTTTTTTTTACCTTCCAAACTGCAGCTACAGAGCCAAATAAATACGTCTTTAAACAGGGGTATAATAATACATGAAATATAAAGACAACCTGTTTGACCGTTCCACCCTCGCACCTCCACTGGCGTCCTGTGCCTCCGTGTTGGGTCTGAAGGTTCTCACTTGTGCTCACGGGGACCCATTATGCGCCTGTCGCGCCGTACCGCATGTGTGAGGGGAAAGGTTCACGTTCAGAAAATACCCGTTTTCGTGTTGCCATAATGACTCTGTAACTCTGCGCAGGCACCAGCACGCCCCCGGGCATCGCCGCCACGGCCGTGCCCAGCATAGCCACCCCGATCGGGGTGAACGGATTCAGCGCCCTCCCGCCTCAGAGCAACGGGCAGCCCACCTCCGAGCCCATCTACACCAATGGCATTCATCCGTACCCAGGTGAGCCAATCAAGGTGAACGTAAAGGAAACACGAGACGCGTGTGCGTCAACATCTACCGCCGCGAGGCGCCAGCTTTGACCCTGACACTCCTCGCCGCGCGTACCATGAATGCCTGATGGCGCCGCCGTTGCACTCCATCAGAATAAGAGCGGCCCCTAATTGCTGCGATGCAAGTTCAACGTGTCGGCGGTGTCAAACTGGATCGCTTCGCACGGCTCTTCTCAAAGCGTCGTTTTATACTTCACACTCTCGTGACATCTCTTTTCTGATTTGAACTGAAGCGTTTCAGGCTGGAGGGTCAATCAGCGGCGTCTTTGGCAGATTTTTTCTTTTCTTTTCTTTTTTTTTCTGTTTCTGAGCAGCCAGCACCAGTATCATGATGAATCCATCAGTTCATCCATCAGTCCATTACGGCTAATCCGATGTCTCTCAGCTCGTCCGCAAGCTTCTTAATGTTGCCTGGGACTGATTCCTGAAGAAATGACACACACACACACACACACACACACACATCTCTCATTTTGCATTATGCAAAGGCAGCTGCAATTGTAATGAACTACAAAGTGGTTTGTTTGGCATGTTGTTAATATTTGATGCAAACATCTGGGGCAAACAAGCATTTTGAGGAACCGAGAGACATGATCGAGCTGCATTCCTCCCACTCGCTGTATGATCTCGTGCCCTGAAGGTTCCCTGCTGGTTTCTGCCAACTTCTCTCCCCCACCGGCCCTTTCTCTCTCCGTCTGTCTTTCTTGACCAATCCCTGTCCCGTCTGTGCATTTTTTTTTAATCTACTTTCATGGTGTCAACCCCTCGTCTCTCTTCTCGTCCCCCTGCAGCACAGAGTCCGACGGTGACCGACCCTCTCCAACAGGCCTACGCCGGAGTCCAGCACTACGCAGGTGAACGTCTCTCCGCCGTCCTCCGTCCTCTCACTCCCTCCATCCGTCCACTTTGCCCTCCGCCCTCTCTATGACAGGTAGAGATAGCGTCCAGCCTGTTCTTCCTACCGGATGAAGCTACTTCACCTAAGGCTTGTGGAAGGATTTTCAGTTGACTTGATTATGAACCCCCACACACACACACACACTCACACACACACATAAAATAAAAAAAAACAAACAAAAAAAGTCTTAATTCCCAAAGTACGCCACGGGCTGAGGATTTGAACCTGCTCATTGTGCGGTGATCCGCCGGTCAAAAGCGCCCCGGCTCCCGGTCATCGCACCGCACATTTGCACAATGTGTGGAGGATGCCAATGTTCACTGTGGAGCAATGATTTGTTTGTGTCAATCATGAAAATGGAGATATGAAGAATTCCACTCTGGTTCTCCCCTTTGTAACAGCAGCCTACCCTGCCGCCTATGCGCCAATCAGCCAAGCGTTCCCCCAGCAACCAACCATCATTCCCCAGCAACAGAGGGAAGGTAAGAGCGAGCGAGCGCGCCCACCCAAGATAAAAGGTGATAATTGCCATGTTCCATTCTAATGTAGCGGTGCTGCTTTGAATTAGCGAGGGAGGGAGAAAGCTGGCTGGGGGAAAATGTGAGAAAATAAAAAAGGCTCCCCATTTAAAGGGAAGAACATTAGCAGTGAGATGGAAAGTTACTCTGTCATTATTCAAAAACGGAACTAATTCAAACTCGCAGCGTTGGACTGCTTAATCAGTCCATTACAATGTGTTTAAGTGGTTATAAATATTCATCAGATTAATTAGCTGCATGCATAATCATTTGTTACCATTCCTGGTCTAGTGTTCTGTCTTACGCCACAGCATCAGATGTAATAAAAGCATAGGATATACTGTGATGGTAAATCGCTCTTTTCTGACGCCATTCGTCAGCCTCAATTATTCATCTATATACGATTGCGGGCGACAGTGAAGAGTGGCATGAATATTCAGTATACAGATCTGTGAAGTCGAGTGTTTACGACGGCGGCCTGAGGGGGGGGAAAAAAAAAAGTTGGTTTATGTTTGGGATTTTGGATAGCGCGAGTGCACCCCGGGGTCACAGCGAGGAGGTTTTAGGAATATCATCCTCAAAATGGGGGCCAAACTTATTCACTTCCCGGGCGCGCACGCACTTGTTAAGTTTATCCCATCTCACGCTGCTCTCTCTCTTGGACATTTTAGTCATTAGCAAAATGATGGAAGTCGCGGTAAGGCAGACACACACACAGAGGCAGAGCCACACACACACCCAAACACACACGCGCATTGAGCTATTCTTGGTGGAGCCAGTGGCCCGTCTTGAGTTCCGGCTGCACTCCCAGTCTGTCTCAGTCCACTGCCACCGTGTGCAGCTCTGCCATTTAACGAGAGACGCCCACACCTGAACGCACCCGCCCCTGTGAACCCGCCGCTTCAGCCTCCACACCAAAGACAAAAAAAAAATACATTCTATCACCCCGTGCCCTTGCTTATATCCACAAAAAGAAATCCTCTCCAAACACAAACATATCATCTTCACCAGACAAATCTTCAGCGGGGAAAGTATGCGTCGTTCACACACTTCAGCAAAGCACCTGAGGCGGCACATTGACATGTCAGTACTATACAGCAACACATACCCACAAAGCCGACATCAATACTGTATATATTATGCCCAAAGTAATGCAGTGCTGTCAAATGCCGGTGGATAAACTACATATGCCTCAACTTTCAGTCAATACAGTGAATTAATTGGTTCAAAGGAATCTGAGCCTTTCCTGCACAGATACTTGGCTGAAAATACCATGGGGAAAAAACGGTCTTTGTGTTACAGTGCGACAATGCTGCTCGACATTTTACAGATGTGAAAATGGCAGTTGCGCAACTCAACAGCTGGCTTTCTGAAATCTTAATTTACTATAACTGTCTGTCGTTCCTCTATTAGAGTCAGCAGAAAAACCGTCGCAACAATATGTTCCAGCCTGTGACTTGAATTATTAATGTTTTTTGGGGGGGGAGAACAAAACAAAACAAAACAAAAGACTCCACTAATGTCGTGTGGGGCTCAGCTTCACGAAGGCGACGTCTCCGTCCAATCCATAGCACCCACGTTGCTCCAAGTGACGCGCTGACGCATAACTCGAGATTCAGGTGTGTGCCAAATCGAGCGGAGCCGAAAAACGCCTCGAGTATTTAGCCACAAGCAGAGATGAAAAGCGAACTAAAGAGGTCTGGTGGGCTCACTTGTTTCCATCTCCGCTGCCCCCTTTCTCTTTCAAACCGGCATCCAGCCGCATGCCGACGTTGCTCCGAGTTACATCACTCCAAGCAGTTTATCAGACTTTGCACAGCTCCCACCGGAGCAATAACAGGCTGCGTATAAGTAGTGCCCCCATGACCCATAAACAGACATTTATGTGGAAAATTGCGACTGCTTGGGAAAATAAATAAATAAATAACAAAACTCACCTTAGCCGCGTAAACGAGCTATTCAACCGAGACGCGTCGTGTACGAGTAATGCAGCCGGGCCAACGTGCACTTTCAAATAATAATAATAATTATTATTATGATAATAATTCCTCACATTGCAACTCGGTGCCAGCGGGGCGACTAGTAGATGTACAATTTTAGGCACCGTACCGTAAAAATGATTCTCCATCGGTGGCGTGCAACAGATGAGTCTCTCTGCAATGAAACGTTTCTGATGCAACACTTCGGCTTAAGCGATTTACTTGAATCAGGTATGCCGTCGCATAACCACGTGTGTGTGCTACACTGTACTTTTTATGTTCAGGAGACGCGACAATGTTGTACTGGCACCTTTATCCATGCACACAAAGACACGCAACTCAGTGGGCTATGTGACGTTTTCCTATGGTCAAAAGGGGAGATAAAAAAAAATATATATATTTTTTATTTTGCTGAAACAACATATGTCATGCTGCACTTGCACCCAAGTCCATCGTACAAAACACTCTTTTTTTCTTTTTCCTACATGAGTCCTAAAACATAAGCACCGAGTACTGCGAATCATTCAAAAATAATAAATAAATGAAAATATGCCCCCTCGGTCAACATGTGTGTGCATGTGCGTACGCCATCTCACTGAGGCACCGCAGCCACCTCACCACAGCAGCAGCAGCAGCAGCAGCAGACCTGTTATCGGCCTTCTCACCCGCCACCGTCTCATCTCGCCACGCGATCGCCCCGAGCGATGAGACAGGCGAGAACGCCAGCTGCACGCCTATACTGTCCGCCAGTCCATCACAACTCTCTCCACCTCTCTCTCCCCCCTTCTCTTTCTGTGTGTGTGTGTGTGTGTGTGTGTGTGCGTGTGTGTCTGTGTGTGTGTGTCCACGGTTCCGTCTCTCTCTCTGTCTCTCTCCAGCTCATCCCTGCCTTTTCCCAGATTGGCCTGCAGAATATGCGGCAGCTGCGTGGATGAGTGTGGAGGGATGGAGAGAGATTGGAAGTCAGTCCTACTGTCACACAGTAATTGGGGCAAACATTTGGCTTATGTCTTCATGCTACCCCCCCCTTCCTCTTCCTCTTCCTCCTCCTCCTCTTCTCTGTCTTCCTCTGTATTGGTTTTTCTTTCTCAGCAGAAACGTCTCTGTGTTTCTCTTTCAATCAGCCTCTCTGTATTTTATTTTTTTCCTCCTCCTGTTGTCTCTGTTTTATATCTCTGGCTGTCTCTTCCCCCGCCCCCCCCCGACCTCGCCTATCTCCGCTTCTCTCTGGCTATTTACACATGCACACAGCAATTTGCGACACATTTTCTGAGGCTAGAATCGTCAAATGTAACTGTATAATAAGATTTAGCAAGGCGCCGCCGATCCATCCAGTTATTGTGTGAAATTAGGTTCTCGGGGGGGGGGGGGAACCATGAAAAGAGCTGACCGAACAACACATGTGAACACTTGCAATATGATATAAATGTGCATGTGCTATCTAGTCAAAATGCAGTATTTAGGAGAACATTTGCACGAGCAATATTTGTGCCACAGACAACATAATCGGGGCTTTCTGTTGACATGGTTCATATGCTCCTTGGATTATTGTGTTGATTACTTTATTGAGTAATAATTAAACAAATCATTTTTGTGGTTATTATGGTCAGTGTCCCTCTGGGCATCTGCTGTTTATGCTCCCATGACACCCACCCGTTGTCTCTCTCTCTCTCTCTCTCTCTCTCATCACCAGGGCCAGAAGGTTGCAACCTGTTTATTTATCACCTGCCCCAGGAGTTCGGAGACGCGGAGCTCATGCAAATGTTCCTGCCTTTCGGCAACGTCATCTCCGCCAAAGTGTTCGTGGACCGGGCGACCAATCAGAGCAAATGCTTTGGTGAGTACGACCGAAATTGACGTCGAGGAAAAAAAAAAAAAAAAAAAAAGGCAAAAGGAGAGGTGAAAAGAAAAGGCGTCATTAAGATGAACAAAGTCACACAGTGGCTGCGTTTGGCAATCATCTCATGCCCCTTGTTGCTTTCCTGCAATTAGTGTTTGCTTTTGCTTTTATTCCCAGTGTCTATCCTAATCAAGTTGCAATTAACATTTTAAAGGTGCTGTTACATGCCACTGAGCATGGAGAGGTGACGTGGGGTGGGGTGGGATGGGTTGGGGGGTGGGGGGGGAGGGGTGGGACGAGGCAGCGTCACACACGGGCTCCCTGGCTTCATCACACGGGCGTGACTAACAGGGGGGTGCAGGGGGAAGTGTGTGTGTGTGTGTGTGGGGGGGGGGGGGGGGTTAGCCCTCATCGAGCTACTGACCCAAAGATCCCTCCGCAATTGCCACTTGCTCCGCACATCTGTTCATCACCCTCTCCATCACACCATTCCTAATACAATCAGTATCCATCTCCCCCTCTCTCCACCATTCCCGGCCTCCTTCACCCCTAGAGAAAAGCATTTTCCCAGACTCACGCCAGTTCCCCCCCCCCCCCCCCCCCCCCCCCCCCCCCCCCCCCTCCCACGCCCACCGGCAATCCCGATCCCACCGGGAGCATCCCACCATCCCTCCCCTTCCCTACCCCCCTTCGCCTCCCACACAGCAAAACCAGTTCATTGGGGTGAAGGCGGTGCAGGTGGAATCCATGAGCTTAAAGAGATAATAATAGACTGGTGTGGGCCTCGCTGTTGATTCAGTCGGACAGCAGCACCCAGGAGACAGGCGCTGAGAGAGAGAGAGAGAGAGAGAGAGAGAGAGAGAGAGAGAGAGAGAGAGAGAGAGAGAGAGAGAGAGAGAGAGACTCCCAGCATGGGCTTTCTTTCACTTTCTCTTCAACATGGCTTGTCTATGAACCTCTCTCTCTCTCTCTCTCTCTCTCTCTCTCTCTCACTCACTCTCTCTCTCTCTCTTTCTCGATCTCCCCGTGTCTCTGCTTCTCTAAGCATATGCCTCTCGCTATCACTATCCGTCAGTCAACAAGGGGGAAGGACAAAGGGGCGGCGACCTCATCAGTCTCGGCGGCTTATTTTCCACGGCTGGTAATTAAGATCTTGGCTGAAAAACTGAAATTTAACCCCTAATTCTTTTGTATGCTTCGCTCTATATCAGAGGCCCCAGGGCTCTTTCGTCAGACATTAACAAATTAGGCAGACAATGTTGTGTGTTAAGTGAGAGAAGTTAGAACTTGGAACACTTTATAAAATTAAAAGAGTTGAGACCTGGTGGTGTGGTTGGAGGTTAGTGGACTACAGAGTAGTAACAAATATACTGTGGGTAAAAATACTATGTGTATATATATATATATACACACACACACACACACACACACAGTATTCCATCATATTTCATCATTCTTTTTATTATATATATATATATATATATATATATATTTATAGATAGATATAGATAGATATATAGATATAAATAGATATATTCTTTGTATTCTATATATATATATATATAGAATACAAAGAATGATGGACTGATGATTCACCATTATAGAGTCACTGAAATATATACGGTAGGTTATGTCATTCACCACCAAAGAGCTGTATGGTGGTGTTTAATTTAATCTGAGACTCTATGGGAACAACATAAGTCTTAATCCTTAGCAGTTAGTCACTCAATATTGACTTTTTAAAAGTGATCAAAGTTCACCTTGTTAAGTGGAATTAACTGGATTTAGCTTGAAATGGATTTCAAAAGGTCTGTGGAGAATGGAGAGACAGACACACACCTAAGATAGAAAACGCTGCACTTTATGAGATACAGCGGATACACAAAGTGTTGCATAGTCACCTTAAGGGCTCATGAAAACAGGATCTAGTTTTTTTTTCTGCCTTTCCTTCCTTTTATTCGAGTTTTTCTTTTTTTTCTCCCTTTCTTTCTTTTTCTTGTCCCTGCCCACTTTAAAGTCGGCCGACGTTGTTTCAGCAGCACACTTCCGACACTTAAACTTCATCCTCCTAAGAATTCGTTTAAAGAATAATCTCTCATCAACAGTTACGGATGTTATGTAATCATCTATGTGGATCACTTGGATAGTGATATATTCAAATTCATATATTCAAAAGTAGTGGGAGTGCTCTAAACCCAAACCTCACACCAACATTAATGGAAAGTTGTTTTTTTTATTTATATGTATAGTTTAAACTCCATTACTTCACACAATCATTATATGGAAACAATTTTTTGCTCGGCAATGCGAGACTTATAGTGTGCAGCATTCTCAACAGCTCAGCCCGGCCCTCCACTCGTATTTCCCCCCACAGCCACCCAATAATGTTTGCAACTTTCTATTAAAAATGCATAACATTACAATGTGTACAGACATTCTGCTGATATGGATGGCTGCGGTGAGAGCCATACCTCAAACGCGAGTGGTGTTTGGAGCATTGAGCCGTGCAGCTCCACAAAGTCAGGGCTGCATCAAAGATACGAAATATCCCCCAGTTACTTTCTCTGGAGAAAAAAAACAAAAAAATAAATAAAAAAAATGCTCAAATTTCCCATTCTGCTTTTACGGTTACACAGATGGATTCAAGAGCTTTCAAAGTTTGACGCCCCCCCCCCCCTTCTCTCTCTCTCTCTCTTTCCCCCCGTACTCTGACCATTGGCATGTGGATGTAAGCGTGAGGTATGGAGATTCATTTAAGCCAGGAGGGAATGGCGTGTGCGTGCGTGCGTGCGTGTTTGTCGGACCGGGATCGCTGCCAGCTGACTGTTGGGTTTGTTTAAAGGGTTTGTAAAAGTAGCAGGCCTTATCTCACCCCGCGCTGACAAAAAGCCTGCCCTCTCCCCCCAAATTAAATTGGACCCATAGCGGTGTGATCAAATCAGCTGGCAGGCGGAAAATTTGGGCCGTCAATCACCGAGGTGTCTGATAAGAGCCGGCGAGGCGAGTGGTGGCGTGGAAAGCTGTGGGCTCATTCCGCCCCGACACCCGGGTGATAACTCAGAGCAGCAGGCACCTCCGTCTGACACACCTTGCTTCCAGCATCTCGACGCACGCCCCCCCCCTCCCCCCCTCCTTCTGTGACCTTTACTCTTTGCTTAGATACACACGCTCAGTCACACTGGTACGCCAAAACACACACACGGGCAGAGACCTGCCACTCCGTTTATCCACGCCTATTCGCTCTACGCCCAACATACCCCCCCAGCAGGCACCTCCGTCTGACACACCTTGCTTCCAGCATCTCGACGCACGCCCCCCCCCTCCCCCCCTCCTTCTGTGACCTTTACTCTTTGCTTAGATACACACGCTCAGTCACACTGGTACGCCAAAACACACACACGGGCAGAGACCTGCCACTCCGTTTATCCACGCCTATTCGCTCTACGCCCAACATACCCCCCACCCCCGCCTTCGTTTTTTTGCCCCTTTAATCTTTTAACACCTTTTTTTGTTCAAGCAGAATGCTAATAGCTCGTCTCCTTTTGATTTTTAATATCTGCGCTATTAGCAATTGTGCTTTTTTTATGTAGTCGTTTTAATTCCGAGATTTTCAATTAATCTGCTGAAAAGAGAAAACAAAGAGCCATTGTTCCTTGTCATTGTTGAATTAAAAAGGGTATTTTTCTTCTTCCCCTTTTTCCCTATCATCTCGCCCGTTTTATTTCTCACCGCCTTTGTCCTCCTCCCTTTCTCTTCTTCCCGTTTCTTTCCCATCTCCCCACATTCTTCTCCCTTCATGGGTTGTTCTTTTCATCCCCTCTTTTCTCTCTGCCACCGCTCATGTCTCAGGCTTTGTGAGTTTTGATAATCCATCCAGCGCTCAAGCCGCCATCCAGGCCATGAACGGGTTTCAGATAGGCATGAAGAGGCTGAAGGTGCAGCTAAAGCGGCCAAAGGACGCCAACCGACCTTATTGACTCGCCTGCTGTCCGTACCCAGGTACAGTAACAACCATGTCGTAACGCAACATACTTTTAACACTTCAAACGTCCGTCTGTCAAAAGGGAAAACTGTCCATTTTGCGAGATTTTAACTTCGTCCTGCACAAATGTCAACTGCCGCCGAAGTGACGTACAAATTGAGTGAGAAATTGAGAAACAACTTCCCAGTCATCACTTTCCAAAAAATAGAAATGCAAAATCTAGCTTAGACCTACATTGAGTGCAATACTGGAAAAGTAAAAAAAATAAAATAAAAAATGCATCCCGCCACTCCTAAAAAATGAGCCACTTGAGATTTAGTCAGGTTTCCCCTGCTCCAATGAATTATTTGCGTTCCCTCTGTGGACCAAAAGCCCATTTTTATCATCAATACCCTGGCGTGCATAATTACCCTTTCACCGAGGAAGTCGTCGAGAATCGATTCAAGTTGGTGAGCTATAAATTCATAAACAAAAAAACAATGGTGTCTCTCCTAAATATTATCTCTGCATTACATTTCCGTCAGCTGCACGGCAACATCCAAAAGTCCTTTCAGTAGAAAGGAAAATGAATGGAGGAGATCCACAATAACACAGAGTCGGTTTAAAGCACAACCAGGTTTTTTTTTTTTTTTTTTTTTTTTTCTCAAGACAAGTGATGAGCATGCCAAAGGAAATGCAGGATGTCTGAAAGAAAATTCGGTGCTCACAACAACAGATAAACAAAAAGGTGCTTAATGGAAAGCACTCACTCACCCCATAAACTGCAGTGGCTTATACAATGATGAAAAAACAAGCGCATGGTGGTGAGTAATGGTGCAACAGCCTGTCCTCGAATATGTCAAACCTCCATTTATATATTCTTTTGCAAATATTCCCAAACGAATAAAAAAAAAAACTGAACAGGAATATCCTGATACATTTTTAATTTTTTTTACTTTAACTGTTTGGCCCTTTAAAATAATCTTACATTAAGTAAATATGAATTAAACAATAGACGGCGAAGATGCGTTTCATAACACGTGCACGTGCTCACACACACACACAATCACACATGCACAGTATGTAAAAGGTAGCCAAGTATTAAAAACTGTAATATTAACTTGGTGCAAGAGAATTAGACCCTGTCCAATTTACAATAGCATTTGACTTCAGATATAACCTATTTAAATCAACTGAATTATACCAATAGCTATATTCGATGGTTCACGTATGAATATGGCTGCCTTTGATGAAATCGCCAAGAAAATCAAACAAACAGGCGTTTTGCTCGAGATTATGCAAATGCGGGGTTACCACCACACATACTCAAAGTCTTCAATATTCCGTTGTGCCTTCTCGAGGGCCTGAAAAAAGCCAAAGCTTTCATGCAAAATAATAAAAAGATGGTTTACTTAAAGCAGCACCGTGCCTCCATAAAGACTAATTTCCCAGCGTCTGGCCTGATTGAAAGAATCATCGCCCATCTGTCACAAAGTGCAGCTGCCAGTGCCAAAATAACATAGAAGCCTGCTCTCCTCACCCAATTGACAACTTTTCATTACAATAACACGAGCCCGGATTATGCCCCTCCATAAATAAAAGCAGGATGATACCATTTGTTTGCTTTAGATTTGACTCTTTAAAAGCCACAAGACGGCATTAATGGAAGGTAGTGCGCCATATAAATGATAGATGCCGCCTTTATGCCCTGCCTGATGGCGTTTGAATAGAGCTCTGTCCTGCTAATTGGAGCGAAGCTCTCAGAGCAGACACCCGCCGGGGGGGCACATCAACGGGGGGACGAACGGAAGAAATATCCTGCAACAGCACTGAATGACAGGACGGTCATTGAGACGTACTCCGAATAGCTCCGAGTACACACATCCCTCACAATAACATTCTGTCACTACGACCAGGAGGTGTGTGTGTGTGTGCGCATCTGTGTGTGTGTGTGTGTGTGTGTGTGTGTGTGTGTGTGTGGGTGAGTGAGTTTTTTTTTTTTTTTTTTTTTCTCTTCCTTTCCATGTGTTCCTTCATCCCTGGTTTGATTCAATCCGTCTCCTTGTTTTCCCTCTGTTAGTACACCATTTCTGCTGTTGAGTTAAGGAAACCCAATAGACCAAAACCAAGAGCAATCCCACGAAAAACACAGGAAAAAAAAAAAAAAAAAAAAGAAAAACACTACCGGGGGCTCCTGCAGCCAGCGCTGCCTCACAGCTTAAGTTCATGGAGTGTTAAAAACCATGACAGATCCAACGCAAGGAAGGTGAATTTCTAAGGTTCGACGACTTAAAATAGTTTTTTCTCTTTTAATGTATCGCATTGAATTATGGCTGACAGCACACTGAACTCCAGAGCAACAGACTGACATAGGTCCCTGGCAAACAAGTAAACTAAGTTTGGCTGGGATTCTTTTTTTCTAAATTCAACAACCATTATAATGATGAAAAGCGTGATGGAACTCGAATGATGAATTGCATGTGTGTGTGTTTGTTCCTCAGGTAAAAACTCCAACATGTAGATAACTTCCGAGGCCCCCTTTTTTCCTCTAATACTGACAATTTTCCCTTTTGAAGTTGAATTAAAACCACGATCAGACAGACTTCTCCTCTGCTGGTCTCAGGAGCCCCGCTACTCTGAAATTGCGTTCTGTGTCTTAAAGATAAACTTAATGCAAAAAAAAAACTCACTGTACGGCCACCCTTGTAGCAAACAATGCAAGGCAAATCCAATTACAGTAGACAGGACAAGTTTCAGAAATATGCATTTCTGCCTTAAGGGTTATCTTTGTGAATATATATAAAAAAAAACATCAATTCAACCTTTTAACCTGCACGTATTGTCGGCTTGAGAATTCTTCCAGCACCACAAAGAGGCACTAGACAAAAAATAATACATTTTTTTGCGCTGTCTAGAAGATTATTTGTTCTTTTATTTCTCTTTTGCTTGTCAATTCTTTTTTTTTTTTTTTTTTTCCAGCTTTATGGTAATAACCATAATAACCTCATTTGATTTATCAGGCGGAATAAGTGAGCGTGTGGAACAAATATGGGAAAGGGTGCTTTGAATTCTGACTTGAGGAAAAGAAAATTCCACTGTGTCTTTCCTTCTTTTGCACCCCCGAACCAACCTGGCAACCTGACACGGCCAATCACAGTGTGAGGTGGCCTTTCTCCGCTATAGCCACACCCACCCCTTCACCTGTCACGGGGCCCAGTTCCCACAGCTGTAAGTTGAACCCATGGTGTCATTTTCTTTTGGATGACGTCATGTGGTGGGACTGTGACTGCGTTGCATGACGTGGCGTTGATTGATATCTCTAAACTCTCTCTCTTTATACTCTGCCCTCCTTTCTTATATATATATATATATTTATTTATTTATTTACAGTGTATATTGTATATTGGCAGTTTGTGGATTGCAGTAAACTGACGCCTCTCTTGGCTGGTACCTGTTGTACATAATGTAAACTCACGTGCTGACTGGTTGATTATAACTGGAAGTGGCCTTTAACCCTTTGTGCTATTGTACCGTGTGGCCTTGTGACGTTTTACTTCTTATTGTGGGGTTCCATGTGTATGGATGTACTGTATTTCCCATTTCTTTTAC
Organism: Colistium nudipinnis; assembly: GCA_016785305.1. Classification (NCBI taxonomy): domain Eukaryota; kingdom Metazoa; phylum Chordata; class Actinopteri; order Pleuronectiformes; family Rhombosoleidae; genus Colistium; species Colistium nudipinnis. The sequence goes on from JAFBJU010000131.1 coordinate 194,863, forward strand.
TTCTTCACATTCACATCAACACCGTTTTTTGTCCCCCCCCCCCTCCCAAAACAAACTATGATTTTTCTTTTCCTTTTATAAAAGTGTGATTCTTTGCACAACAACAGCCCCCCCCCCCCCATCCCCCCAACCCTCCACGCCACGCCACCCCACCCCGACTGACAGCTGTTTAGTTGAGGGGTGGCCAACATGACCCTATGTTTGTGTAGCCAATTAAATCTCCACTGTTCACGCAGGGAGCACAGGCAAATGTTGACACTCCACTTCTCCGTGGATTCCATCTGCACCGGGAGTACTTCTGCAAGATTGTTTTGTTTGCCTAACATGAGAATCGCTTCCCATTTATTTATTTATGAGGGTGCAAACCAATTACAGTGCGATAGCAATGCTGCAGGCAGTGCTGTAGACCCACATGCCTGAAATCCGTCCACACGTAGGTGTGTAAGCAAGGTGCAGACATCAGACATAAATACCTGGGATGAGTATTTGCGGCTGCCTATCGTTTCTTCTTTTTTTTGTGGGATTATGCCCACAGATAAATTATCTTTTTTTTTTTTTCTTTTACTGCTTGTATGAAAGATAATTGCTATTGCTAAAAAAAAAAAAACAGGAAGCGAAGGAGGTATTTTCTCCAAAAGTCAGTTTGTTTCCATCCCTCCAGGCCAATGCCTGGTAAGAGTTAGTTGTTTTGCCGTCAAACTCTTTCTGCCCTATTCTCTCAGAAGCCCTGCAGGTGACCCTCCCCTCCCATAGTCTATTCAAGGAACCCCGGGGGCAAGCGCAGGGGGGGGGGGGGGCTCAACTGTGACTCTTAACTGCCAGGTGTCTTTTATGGAGCCCTCCAAATAGGTGTCTGTGTGAGGGCAGGGGGGGGGGGGGGGGGGGGGGGGGGGGGACTCAATGAAAATGAATTCTTTAATATCTGACAAAGTTGGAGGGTGAAGTAGAAGTAATGTTTTCAAAGAAGCCGTTTTCTCTTTATTTTAAAGCCACAGTGTGCTTCTCCGACTCGGTGGTGGATGTATGACGAGATTTGCCCGTGGCTTCTAAACGAGGGGCATCAGTATTCGGGACCGTTATTGCCTTGTGCCGCTAATGACCGCGCTCCCTTTGGCACACATAGGAAGAAGAAAAGGCGAAAAAAAAAAAATTGAATCTCTGCTCCCCACATCTAAAAGGCAGATCTATTATGAAATGGTAACAAGCTCATTTGCAGGGGATGGAAAAGGTAGAACAAAGAGCATCTGGGCGAGTGTTCCCCGCAACAAAGTCGGGCCCTTTCATGTTCACTTCCACAGAGTGATTTGCTGTGATTTCACAGCCTTTCTTCACCCACATCATAGCACCCCGCGAATTAGGGATGATAGCCTGTAAACTCGATCTTTTATACCCGCGGCTCCACAGCACAGACACATTAAGTAACAGCGCAGAATATCAAGTAAACGCAACAAAAGGGGCTGGATGCTGGCTTGGTTTTTCTCCTAGAGACCATTTCTTGAAAAAAAATATATATATATATATATTGTTTTTTTTTTTAATTGGACAATCATCACGCTCACACAACACCTTGTCCTATTTTCCGCAGTGTTCCCCCCTTGTCCTTTTGGTTTTTGGATAGTAATGAATTAGCGCCAGGATAAATGAAAGCCACATCTCAGGCAACATTCACTCCCCGTTTTTATGTTTTTATTTTTTTTCATGCAGGAAGGTGTAGTCGGTTTAAATTAGGCCTTCCCTGGATTAGCGCTGTCACAGTGTAGATGTCTGTTCCATATGGTTAAAACACAAATCTCCCACCCCACCTCTTGCCCACTTATTTCTGGTTTTGATTGACATACTCCTCCTTTTTTTTCTTCTCTCTACTCCCTGTCTGTTGCTCATGCTGTTGGCTGTGCCTGTCAGTCTGTGTGATAACCAGGAGCCAGCAGACCCCGAGCATGTTTGCCGCAGCCTCTCTGAATCCACTCTCTTTATTCTCCCCCCCCCCTCACTCTCTCTCTCTCTCTCTCTCTCCCTTTTCCTCTCTCTTTCCTTCTATGTCACAGGATGAAGGGCCACAACACCTTATTTCCACAAGTGCAGTAAAAGTACAAAGACTTCTTGCTCTGCTACATATCATGAAGGAAGGGTGGTCCCTTGATCCTGCTGGAAACCCACAGAAAGATTGGGTGACTGAGAGAAGGATCCCAGAGTTGTTTTTTTTCCTCCCTTTTTCCTTTCTTTCTTTTTTTGAATTTTTACTTTTTTCTTTCTTCGCAAATGCCTCTCCCCGTCCCCCCCCCCCCCCCCCCTGTGGAAGAAGATTTTTTGCAGAGACCAACTTTTTTGCTGCTGTTTTTTAGACATGATGGGGAAAAAAAAAAAAAAAAAAAAACCTTTATAGACTCATTATGCTCAAAGCATGCATACTGACACAGGATATAGAGAATCACACATTAATGCAGATAGCAAACCAAACACACACATTTAAAGACACTACAAAGAAAATATGAAAAATGAAAAAAATATTTACTTTGTACATGTATAAATACGTGCAAATGCCAACTCAAGTACTGAGGCAAACACACAATATCACGCACACACAAACACACACACCAGCCTGCTGCCATTTTGGTTTTTGTGCCTACACAGGTGTTGTGCTCTGTGACGGGGCAAGCTCTGGATCGAAGTAGAAGAAAACGAGAAGAAGAGGAGAGACGAGGAGAATCCAGGATAATTTACATGCATCATTCCTTAGGAAATAGGGACCAAAGGACTAAACGCTTTTTAAAAGAATATAAATATATAAATATATAAATATATATTTAAAAAAACTCATACCATGTAGCTGCAAGTATTACAATTTACTCGTAGTAAAAAAAAATCATTAAATCAATATCCAGTGGCCTACTGTAAGTACGAATAAAAGAAAATGGAAATAATGTATAAAAAAAAAATAAAAAAAAGACATGGAATCGTAGTGTAGGGGCTGATCTTTTGCTCTGGATGCTGATTTAGCACCAGGTTGTAGAATAGTTAAGTAGACTAGATAAAAAAAAATGTAGATTTGCTAACTTTTGCTGTTGTTTAAAAAAAATAATACTTGAAGTCGTAATGAAAAAGAGGGTAAAGAGGAGGGGTTTAAAAAAAAAAAAAAAAGGAAACATTCATCCGCCCCTGTGAGCAACAAGTCTCCTTCTCTTGGATGTTTAGGTATCAGCCACTGGATATCTCGCCCATCACGATGTACAAGTCACTGCACTCTCCGACAGTAACACACGGACTGTTTTGGATGGAAGGAAACAAAAACAAACAAAAAAAAAAGAATGGCAAGAGGAAAAAAAAGAAGAGTGAACTTACTAACGTCTGAGCTGGACAGGGTGCAGACTTTTGAGGCTTCTCACCAGCCTTCAAGCGACAATCCACTGTAAAGACCAAGCAAAATGGACAAAGGGGGGTGTCTTCAGTCGTTTTGTTGTTTTTGTTTTTTTCCCCCCTTTCTTTTTCTTGACCTTTTGTATTGCAGCATTACGTGTGAATTATGAAGCCCGCTGATTGTTGAAGGGTGACGTACTCGATAAAGAGCGAAGGACAAGTGGATAGTCACGAGGGGTGGAGAAAGGGAAAGGATGAGGAGCGAGGTGACAGCTACCGAAACTGCCAGCAGAATGAACTCAGTACACAAACGAATTGGCCCCTAATGCTATTGGGGGGGAAAAAAAAGTACACGTGCTCTAAGAGAGACCAGGGCTTGCAAAATAGACGCGTGTCCACTGGAGATTGACAAAAAACGAACCCCCGTCTCGCGGCAGACGCGAACAAACATTTCCTCTGAGGACAAATTCAATTTACTGTATTGGCGGCCAATGAGGGCAGGCTTCTTACAGTTTATTTCGCTCTGTCTAGATATAGTGTAAAGGCCACTTGCAACATGTTCCCAGACCCTCCCTTCTCACACAGCAGGACAAACAACACACAGCTTAAATAGAATGCATCTGAATTAAATCGAACAGTGGTCTGTAACCACAATGGCACTGACGCCAGGCGGGACCGAGCAAACCCGTTTGGACCGTTTCAGAGCTTCTGTCGAAAAGCAAGCTCCCACCCCGTCCACCAGCTCTGATCGCCGACAGGAAGTGGCTGGGCTATAGGGAGAGAGGGAGGTGAAGTGAGCAAGCCGAGCGTCAAAATGAGATGCCCGCTCGATTGAAATAAGAAGTTAGGTAATCCGGCCCCCTGGCCGAAAACTGGGCGTATTTGTGTTTTATGGTTTCAAAGCGCTGAAGAGAACAGACAGCGCTGGAATTTGGCACCAACCAATCTAATCCAGTCCACCCAGTTCGTATTCAATACTGAGATTTTTCAGCGTGCCCCCCGCTGCCCCCCCCCCCTCCCTAAGAGCAGCCATGCATGTCCAGACCTCAGCCCAAATATTCAGTAGCTCACGCCTCGACTTGAAACTGCTTCTTATTTTATTCCTTTTTCTTTTCTACCCGACCTGGCCAATGTGTGTGCTCACTACCCTTCAATTATCTCCTGCGCCGTATTAGACATGCTTTTTCACCTTCTTCTTCTAATCACACTATAATCACCAGCCTCTATACATTAGCAGCAACCGAGTGAAAAATCGCCTGGATAATCACTTGGACCAAATGACGGCAGAGACGGTCCCCTGCATGCGCACGGATGACAGGAGGAAGATTAGCGAGAATTATGTTTGCGCCTATTCCTTGGCACGGCAGCTGACAGCTAACCTGGCACCAATAATACTGCCAAATTTTACCCCGCGAGGCCACAGGAAGGACGTGCGATAAAACTTTGCATATCATTGCACGGTGTTAATATTGTGACTTGAGTGTCGTCCACGGAAATGACTAGAGGGAAAGGTGAACGGTATAATGTAGCATACCATTTGGTTCCATTAGTTGCCACAAATGTTGCCGCAACAGTTGCGTAAAATTGGGTGAAGGCCAGCAATGTCTGAAATGCTCAAATTGGTAGAAGCAGCTGCCGTGAGGCCAATGTCATTGTGGCTCTCCTTTCAGGCCATAATTGTGTCTCAACAGTAGCCGCAGAGGCCGCCAATGCTTTAGAAAAGAACGCGTTGTTTTTGTGCTGTTTATTGTGCTCGTGTCCCTGCTGGGACACCTGCAAAGCACGGCACTGTTCAACCTTGAAAGATAATGTGTGAAGCACGGTGGTTATTCAGATTCAAAAGGACGCCCATCCAAATGGCAGCCTTCAAACATCAGTAAGGCACGACCCCAGGCCCCCTTCCTCAGCCCTAAATGGGACTTTGGGGAAGCGTCGTGAATAAATGTGAAGTAGGTCAAAACAAGGCCATGTTCTGGGAAACCAGTTTGTGCTCATTATTCGTGCCGACGCCGGATGGCTCGATGGCTGAATCTTCCCCGTGCGTCTGTCAGGCTGAACACGAACCCGATACCAGACGCTGTACTACTTCCCACTGCTAACGGCAGGTTGAGTCCCCCGGCGAGCCCAAATCCGGCCAAGCCCATCCCGCTCACTGCCGGGATTGACGGTGCAGTGTTTCGTGTGGCATCTCTGCTAGGCCGGAGTCAAATCGGGCAACATGAAATCAGCATTTCAATACTGTTACGCCACAGGGAGGATATTATTGAAGGGACGTGCATTCAGAAAAAAAAAAAGTAAAAAGATTTCGCTTGTGAAAGAGGCGACAAAACCAACAAAACAATGGTCACCATTATCAGCCCGGTTCGTCGAACGGGCTGTTTTTACTGCAAAGATTCAATGGCAACTGTGACAACCGACCGAGCTCTTTGCCAGAAAGCTATTCGACATGTGTCCTCAAATTTAGAAAGACAAAATGGAACATTGGCATTTTAGCCCGAGGAAATGAGCACGAATCCGATTAACTTTGAGAAAGACCGAAAGCGCGCGTTTCAATAAGCGTCCAGAACCAGTCACGCTCCTCTGATCTATGTAGCCACGCTGGCCTTATTCTGTTAAATGAAAAAGCCGGGTGGCATATACACACGGCGTACACATCTACTCACTGGCCTCTACGCCACTGCACACGAGGTCAGTCCTCCTGAAGTGGAGCCTCGGCCAATAGGGGGCGCAAGTCTCCCAAGCTCCAACCCCCGGGGTGCAGAACACTCACCCTGAAATAGCAGTGATTGTCAAGGAAAGGAAGTGAAATGTAATTGACTGAAAGTGGAGAGATAATTAAAGGAACCTGTTGGACAGGAGGGAAGAAATGAATGCCTCTCATTTAATAGCTGCTTTGGGAGAGAGTTTTTCCGTCATCTCACTCGAGCGCAGGAAAGGGTTTCGCTGTGGAAATGGGCTTTTGGTGTGGGGGGGGGGGGGGAAAGAAAAAAGGGGGGGGGAAAAAAAGGGCACTGGGGGGGGGGGGGGCTGTAAAAAGGTGGAGGAGGAAATAGGCACTGGGTGGTTGGGGTGCTGTGTGCTAAACTGAAACTCCACAAAATCACTCCCAGTACTCAGGGCATCGGGCGCAATGATGTCATGATTAGTGGAGAGGTTCAGAGCCTTGCGCCACCCCTGATCCCGAGGGAGGCCGAGCTGAATCACAAACACGAGGTCAGCGGGAGCTGTAAGATGCGCTGAGGCAGCAGAAGGGCTGATGAACCACCCGGGTCGTGCTTTGGATTTACAGTATCATCCTCCAATTCCGAGAGTGACTAACAAACAAACAAATCAAACCAACAAAAAAAAAAAAAAAATCCATAGTACACATAAAAATGCACAGTTTCTACGCAGAGCCCCTGAAGGTGTGAAATTGTATTGAACAACCAAGATTTTTTTTTTATTATTCTTCAATGTAAATAGCCTATAAAATACAAAAAAAAACAAAAAAAACAGAGGGAAGTTGTATAGCAGCTTGTGTTGTGAAGCCCAACTCTGTGGGACAATGATGTCACTATAAAAATGTATCCACAGCAGTGCAGGGATCTTTTAGTCCTTTTAAGCCCCTTAAGTTTGGGCGTCGAACACGCGCCCTACAAGCGTAAGCGTCGGACCGCGGCTTAGAGAGCATTGGACTTAGTGTCAAAACGAAGCCACAGCCCCCCCCCCCCCAAAAAAGTGATCCGTTAATTAAGATTCTGTGTACAGCGAGGTGTCATGATTTTTCTGACAGAAGAAGGATCGCCTGTGTGCTAATTGGATTAATCCAATTGGGGCCGATGAACAGATACGAGAGTGACAGAAGAGTTCATCCATCTGCATGCTTACTGCTCGACGGTGCAGCAAAAAAAAAAAAAGAAATTAATTAAACACCCGCCACCCCCACACACTTCTTCACATTTGTTCGGAAGTTAATGTTTGGGCTCGAAGAAGCTGACTATACAAAAATGAAACTCCAGGTAACCGTTTGTTCACCGTGTACATAAGTCATTTTGGGGAAGAAAAAAACAAAAAAAAAAAACGAAAAAAAAACATTTAATACACACGTTTGAATATACACATACAAGTTAAGGCTAAGGATTGACAAGCAATTACTACAGAGCCCAGCAGAGTCCCCCAGCTGCCTGCTTGACCCAGTCTGCCAGCGCTCTACTGACCACACCGCTGCGTTACTTCTGTACATACAATATAGCTTATTTCTCAATTCTGTTGAACCTTCTTTATAGGCCGTACGATAGATCATGTTCAAACATTAAAAAAAAAAATGAAAATGAAAAGAATAGTTAATATATTTCAGTGAAACTAAGAGAAGGAACCTATGAAATAATTTATCCAAAAACAGAAGATGAAATGATTTTATTTCTTGTACAGTGATGTTCAAAAATGGCATTTTATACTCATGTTGGTAAATGGTTTCTCTTTTACTTTGTTATTATTGGCTGAAGCTGGGTCGGCCCATTGTCATGAGGTGTAGATTGAGATATGCTTTGATCTTTTGTTTCGAAATCTGTTTTTGTATTTTATTTTTAATTTTTTTTTTGGGGGGGGGGGAGGGGGGTCTGCAAAATCTATGTGTGAAGAAATCCCTCCAGGACTGGCGTGTTCAAAGGGATATTTGCCACTGAAAGCTCTTCAAATCAATACGAGAATTAACAGTCTGCACTGTAAAAGGATGATTGATGGTACTGGTCATGTGGATTCAGAAAAAAAAACCTCGCACAACCGAGTTCAAATGATTCAGCATTGCATGTTCAAAAAGAATCTCATCTGAGGCCTTTTATTGTTTAGAGGAAAAAAAGATTTTCCAAATAAAAAACAAAAAAAAAAACATCAAAAACTATCAAACTTTGCAGCCGGATTGATTCGAAAGACCTTTGCCGATATAGCTCATTGTTTTTAAGCCACGGGTGGATTTCAGAACTGCGTGCGTCTCTCCTTGTAAATGTGTTTTTCTTTTTCTGAAGGGTTGTTGGTAATCATCGACATATATCTCCGGTTTTCATTACCTTCGGATCTTCGTTTGTTATCTAATGTGACTTCATCCGCGGAAGACATTGTACCAACAGTGACAGCGCCACATTGTTTTGCTCCAGTCAGGTTGATTTTGTTGATCTGCGGAGGGAATTCTGCCTTAAACCCAGCCTGTTCTCTTGACAGTACTACCTGTGACCAGTGATCGGACTCACTGTACTCTGGGGATGCCAAATGCTCTAGCTTCAAAAGTCAAAAATCTGTTGTACGAGACAAACGCCGTGCCAGAGTCCGTTTTTGCCTCGAGCCCATTCCGACCCAAACGAGGATGTGGTCATGCGCCTCCATTTCCATTGGTTACAAGGACCAAAAATGTAAACGCACTCAGACAACTGAGCGGTTTGCTCCAATCAAGCATTCAATGAGAGCCTTTAAAGAATTCACATGTACCTATTTGTAATTTCGCATCGCTGATATCTTTGTATCACGAATCGTTACATTCCCAGCTTCACGACATGAATTGATTTCAACCTCTTCATTTTGTCATCAGGCACAATGCATTTATCAGAGTACATTTCAGGTATTTATATTCACCAGGAATTGAAAAAAAAAAAAAAAAAAGTCATTTCTTTCACCATTTCAACTTCAACAAACTGGGTTACCGTTTTCCTTTTCGTTCGAAACAGAGATGTAATTTGAATAAGCGTTGGCTCGGGTCCGTTTCCCTGATTCGGAGTGATATCTCCCTTAGTGCTCCTGAACTCTGTAGTTCTCTAGTTCATTATATTCTGCTTAGACTAAAATAAAGCACAGTCCTGTAGAAGATTGAGCCTGCTTTGTCGTTTTTTTTTTTTGTTATCTGCACACATTAAACAAACGCTAAAGGTTCGGATCTGTCGCGGTGGGGCACGCCTGACCCTGTTTCTCAAGTATGTGAAGGGTTCAGTGTAGTCCTGTCAGCCGGGTTTGCAGAGAGAATGCATTTAGGACATGTCATTGTATTAATTGAGCTAACAGCGCTAACCATATCCGAATACCAAATTAGATGAGACGGTTAGTAGAAAATCGTTTAAAAAGGGCGAATAATGCATAATAAATGGAAAGGGAGATTGGAAGAGGGAGGGGGGGATAAATTGTAGATTGATTAAAGGGGAAATGGATATTCTGCTCTTGTCTTGTGGAGGTGTTACAGTGGAAACAAAAATCAGGTGCCATGGGTGCTGCTGATTATCGTCTGTGAATGAGAAGCAGGACGTCAGATCGATTCTGAGCTCCTCCTCCATCATTAACCCCCCACGGTCACCGGACGCATCGAACCCGATTCTTTACTACAGTGGAGCGGGGAAAGTCCACACGACCTTCTGACCCTCAACGTAACCCAACGGCCCCTGCGCAATGACACGGATAATTCACGTTTCGCGTCTTTGCAAATCGCCGCGGCTCAACAACTCCGCGGGACAAACCGCGACACTGCCCGTCGCGACAGAAGGAAAACATCAAAACGCCCCCGGCAGTAATTGCTCCGAGAATAGAGCATGACACTCGAGGGACCGCCGATGACAAAACCTTCCCAAGACACCGGGCATCATTCCTTGTTTATGGGCCTCCGCGGTGCATCTGTGCCGTGGCATCGGTGTGGAACCAGATTGATGGTTGCTAAATTTGCAGGTGATAAAACGGGGAAAGAGTGGCCAGTTGGGGCACTAACTCTCGGCTATTCACATGTTGACTCCTGCGCCGAGTCTCCGGGGAGCCTTTCTCATTGTGCGGCAGACACTCCCATGATTCCACATGACAAACTGGATTGTTCCTCGAGTGAGTCCTGCTGAATTATTTTTGGTCCTTTCGATTGCATCTCCTACTACCACCACCCCGCCGACCCCCACCCCCACACCCCCACGAGATTTCGCTCCACTGTTGCCTTTGAGCCATAAGCCCCGACAGCCACCGTTGTCGATACTCAATCTGTTCTGTAACCCCTAAAGCTGATGAAATGTGCTAACAGGGGTTTGTTTGTTTGTCTCCAGGAGGGGGGGTGGGGGAGGGGGGCGAGAGAAAGAAAATGGAACAACAAGACTCTTTTGACAGTTCCATTTTTCCAATGTTTTGGAGTAAGGGATAATCGTGAAGTATGGATCGGAGAGAGGAAAGTTATTACATTGTGTTGTCTTTATCCTTGTTTGAGTTGGAAGGAGAGAAGGGGGGGAAAAAAAAGCGCTCAGATTGTTCCAAACATGGCTCTTTTTGCAGTTCTCAGGTTTTATCCTCAATTCTGAGTCCCCCGCTCTTTAAGTGCGGGAGAGGGAAAATCGGTTTTCTCACTTCTCTCCGTCTTGTAACCCTCTAAATCTTCTGTGTGACTTTGTCAAACACACAACCTTCTCCTGGTGGGCTGCAATGCTTCTTGTGCGTATTTACTTTATTGGCGGTGCTGATTGGGATGGGGAGGCTCAACGCTGGAAAAACTGCGACTGACGCATGGCAAAAAAAAAAGAAAAGAAAAAAGACCGCTGTTAAAAATAAAAGCTGGCGCTGGGTGTGCGAATTTGCCAACATCAAAAATAGATCATTGCAGTTACTTCTATTACTCACAATGAACCATTTCATTAAAAAAATGACAATTTTGTGTGTTCCTCATCCTTCCGCAGTCAACACAAACATGGAACGGCCATCCAGACGACGTTACCTCGACGTTACCTCCATAAGCTTCCAAATTCACGTCATGTACCATATTGCACCAAGGAATCGCTCGTTCTCTTGGTAATCGCAAATAATGGCCTTTGGACTTCTTAACTACGCCCCTACACAAATATTTACCATATTGACTTATCACTTGTCACTTACCGCGCGTTTAGCATTTGACTTTTATCGTCCATTAATCTATCAATGCGTCCATTAGGGACACTCCGCTGATGGGCAGCCTCTGCACACTCCGACGGGCCTATTAGCATGTCCTCCAGTGAGAAGCATGTTGCAAACACTAAGCATAAGCTACGCCACTCAGAGAACCGATTTTGCTGTCAACACTCTCTGGAATGCCGATTTGCATACAAGAGCCTTTTGTGCTTTGTCTTCTCCGCTGCGTTTTGAAATTGTTACAAAAGAAGTTATTTGTGCGTCTACAAGTCCCCCCTCAGAGGACTGGCTATGACAAAGGCTGGCGAATTTCGATTCTATCCCTCTTAACATGCAGACTCCCGAATAACAACAGATTATAACTAAATGAAAGTGTGAAGAAAAAAAACCCGGGTAAGCAAAGCCGCGCAATCCCTTTGATCCTATTATGTATTACAAAAGCTTAATCAATATCTAATCAAGGGGAATATAGCATGCCATGTCTTACAGAGCTCTTTGTTGTCAGAGGTGAGGTTGCCATGGTGACCGGACAGGTGTGGAGAGCTTAGGCTGCAGAGGTATTGATGGAAATTAAGAAGCATTGATGAGACTTGAAGACGCTGGGATTGAAAAGGGAGATAATTAAAGAGAGGGATGCAGCGGGAGACGCGGGGGAGGCGGAGGAGACAAAAGAGATTTGGGTCGGTGATACAGGGGGTGATGCAGACAGGTGGACGCGTCTGTCCGCTGGATTTCCAACCCCCCCCTCCCCTCCCAACAACTGAACTACAGAGAAGTGTTCAGGAACAATCTCGGATGATACGCATTGAAGTTGAAGTGAAATTGAATTCAGATATGACTATGAGGTATATGGCAAGGATTCCTTTCTGCCCGCCACCAATCCAATGAAATCCATTCTCGAAGAGCAACACGACAAAGAAAGGTCGCCATGACAACCATTACAATTGCAGATAAATATACACATAAGTCCGTGGCGCACATTTGAAACATAATTTCATTCCAAACTTCGATCTTCCATCCAATTTAATGCGTGGTCCTAATTCCTACTAAAAGCCCGTGACCTTTCCAAAGAGTAACATTGTGCGAGGTTACCCGTTCCTCTGACTTTACTTAACCAACTGCATATGTACCGCGAGTTCAAAATGAAATCGAAATTGCACGCACGCCTCCAGTTTTATAACTCAGTTCCTTTCCCTCTCGTTTCGAGGTCATTCACAAGGTGTTAAAAGCGTAGAATAAGAGCAGGGAGGAAGTCGTACAAACATATCGAAATAAAACAGCCGAAACTCTGCTCAGCCCGTGACTTTGCGGAGTGGCAGAAGTCCAGGAACTACCGTCCATTGTGGTCCTCGACCCTGCCCGGTCCCACAGAGCACTCTCTTTCAACACCTGATTAACACTTGGGATAATAGGTCATTAAAGATCTCCTTCAATCAATGGGTCCAATCGAGTAATCAAGGCAGAGATGAAATGAGCCCAAACCAGCGTGGAGCCCCGTGGGAGTGAGGAGCCTTTAATCAGTATTGAAGAATGTGTTGCTTTCATCCGTGTGTATGCACAATAATACTGCTGTGGCTACATTTACACATACTTTAGTTTCTTTTTTTTTTTTTCCCCCCCATCGGAAAATCGCTTCCAAGAATGATCACTGCCCATCATTTTAACAAAGCACAAGCATCTTTTATGGGGGGGGGGAGGTTGCTTGTTTTCCACCAATCAGTAGCGAGTAACCTCAGCATCTCCTCTCATCCTCAAATGCCGGGATGACCTGCAGACGCCTCGCGAGGCCCAAATCTCCGTGACGCACACCACCCACTCTCCGCCCCTCTTTGTTCGTGTGATGTATTAGCTTTGGCCTTTGTTTAAACCTCTCTTGGCATTTGGCAGGTCAGTGTTGTTTAACCTGCCACCTTTCAGCGGGGAAATTTCATCTATTCTCATAAATCACAGTGAAGTGTCATTATTTTCTGATTACCGTCTTAATCACACAAACACACAATTATTGCTGCTTATAAAGCGTGCCAAATTACCACACATAGATCCAGCTACACATTTTGATACACGCACACACAAAGAGGATGTTTTTATTGTGCCTTTATGGGGGGGGGTTGTTTGTTTTCCACCAATCAGTGGCGAGTAACCTCAGCATCTCCTCTCATCCTCAAATGCCGGGATGACCTGCAGACGCCTCGCGAGGCCCAAATCTCCGTGACGCACACCACCCACTCTCCGCCCCTCTTTGTTCGTGTGATGTATTAGCTTTGGCCTTTGTTTAAACCTCTCTTGGCATTTGGCAGGTCAGTGTTGTTTAACCTGCCACCTTTCAGCGGGGAAATTTCATCTATTCTCATAAATCACAGTGAAGTGTCATTATTTTCTGATTACCGTCTTAATCACACAAACACACAATTATTGCTGCTTATAAAGCGTGCCAAATTACCACAGATAGATTCAGCTACACATTTTGATACACGCACACACAAAGAGGATGTTTTTATTGTGCCTTTATGTTTGCTCCCAGTTTGTGATAGCTATGTGCACCCACACACGCACACACAGACACACACACAAGCCAGACATTCACTTGAGTGAGTAGCCTCTGCGAGTTGACAGCCGAGCTGAGCCGGAGTGAAAGCACGGGGCCCAGCGATGGAGAGAACAGAGAGATCAAGCATTATCATCAAAAAACGACTCCAGTGCTCCCTACTGCGGCCTCACAGCTCCCTCCGGTCCAGCTGTTGGTTTGTGTGTTTGTCTGCCCGATTGTTGTGTCAGTGTGGATGGTGCCGTGCCCCCCCGAAAAATTAAAAATTAAAAAATAAAAATCGATGAACTTTTCAGCTTCTATGACTAGATCAGAAAAGAGAGCCAAGAGGTAAAAAAATAAAAAAATAAAAAAGCTGACATAATACGATAACAGAAAGGTGCGGACAGCCTATTCCTTTATCTCTATGAATCAGTATTCGCATCAGATTTGTCAGTATCCAACTCACAACTTCATTTATCTCTTTGTGAGAGAAATTCACCAGGCCAGAATCACACAGAAATGTATCACATGCGTCCTTCTTTGTTTTTACACCAACTTAACGGGAGGAGAAGGTGCACGGGGAGACGAGCATTTCTCCCGCTGCTTAACTTTGGTTTTGTTGCCGTGTCGGAACTGGCACGCACGATGCCAGCGTGGTTCATAAAAAGACATATCACTGCGGGGAAGTGTGCCCGATTCTGCCTCTGAGTGGAGCTCTCGTAAAGAGACATTGTGGCTAGCCTACTAATAGAGCTGTGAGGGGAGAATGATGCAACGCGGAGGCAACGCTTTAATTTGCCCTTGGTTTCGCACACTCGTCTAGGAACAGCCACTCTCTTCCAAAGCTGATTGGCCCGTTTACCTTTAGACACCGGCCAACCAACTCGCCTCCAAGGTATGAGGTAGTCGGTTTTAGCAAGTGCTCAATTTTGTTTTGCCGTGTGTTCCCATTTTTTTTTATTTTTTTCCACGGAACGGGTAGGTCAAATGCGGCAGATGCAATCACTGCAGTTGCAGCAGTAATGCCTGTAAAGTTTGTTTTTTTTTCTCTCCTCCCATCGCACATTGTAGGGACTTTGTGCCTTCCACACTACTTTGAAATCTTCAAAGTTCATCTTTCTGAAAAGATGTTTGCGGTTCAGTCCACCGGGGTCCGGGGATGCTTTTTGTATCTTAGCAACCTGTGCAGCGACGGAGGAAGATCAAGAGAAGCTACTTATTAATCTGTTGCCATGACTACGGCGGTGGGCAATAACTCAGAAGACGCTTTAACCCTTTTTATCTAGACTGCCACCCCGGATCAACAGACAGACGGATAATGTTTTCGGAACATTCGGCGGAGGCAGGGATCAAAGCCGGCATGCTTCTCTTCTGCATGTATCCGATTTCCTTTTCGCTCTTTACTTCTACGACTGTGTGCGACCCGGTACGTGATTTGGTTTGATTTCGTGGCAGCGCCCCTTGCAGAATACGTTTGCTCCACAAATCACAACCCGCGCACCGTCACAGAGGCCAAGAATAAAGACTTTGTTCCTTTGTTTTCTTTTTTTTTTTTTTTTTTTTCCCCCCCTCCTCCAGGTGTTGAGAGTACGTCGTGGCCCGTTGCATAGACGAAGCGCGTTTGATACCAAGTCTCACAAGCCCAATCAATCTGACATACCCGCGTGCAACGGTGCAGATGTTTCCCCTTTTTCTCTCTCTGTACCTCCACACAGGGACTCCTGAGCGGTGACAAATGCTTCCCATGCGCGGGCTGGAGCCGTGAGTGCCGACTGATTGGAATTGATGTTATTCCAGGAGAAATCAATGCATTATTTATTCCTTTTTTTTCTTTTTTCAACAGCTGCAATTACGACCCCTCACGTCAATTCATCAAGAGATTTGCTTGGGGTAATTGTTGGCACCACGTCCGCTGATGCATTTTTATTACATTTCAATTAGGAATTGAATCCAATTAGGAAAGTCATTCCAATCAACCAACAGGGGTCTCTGCTCGAAGCCCGAGCGTACAGTATGACGAGGCTGCCGAGCGCAAGGACAGACACAGAGCCACTGTCCGTGTATTCAAAAAGCCACAGTGCGTACATACAGCAATGCACTTTTGCACAGTAATAACAAGTGAAAGCAGAGTCCCTGGCAGCGATTGACCCGTCTCGAGCCAGCCTTGTACTTTTTTCCCCACATATTTTCCATCCAACCTTATACTTTCGGAGAGAAAGCCCAAATCCAAATGAAATTATTTCGCTGGTGATTTTTTATTTCCTTTTCTTTCTTTTTTCTTTAATCCCTTCCCCCGTGTTTGGGTTTTGTTTTGGTACATGAAGACATCAAACAAATTGCACCAGGCAGCCAACAATTGAGATTTCCAATTCATTAACTTTCATTAATAATAACAAATTGTAGATCCTTTTAAGCAATTTTTCTTTTTTTCCCTCATGATAATATAATAACCTAAGTCCTGAATGATATTTAGCCAAAACCGAGACCGTGAGGGGGAGCAATATAATCAACAAAATTACATGTTAAAATTAAAACCACTTTCAACTGGAGATGGTTGTATGTTGATTCTTACAACTTGGCATAACGTGGTCCACTCGGGATCATCGACAATCCATTTCACTTCCATTCCTAGACAGACGAGCTCAAAAGCCAAAGCTGATGTTCGCCCCGTCACCAGATGACACAATACCAGTGAATGACACGCACAATAAGCCAACCAGAAAAGTAAACTTACAGAGGAGGCGCGGGAGGGGGGGGGGGGGCGTTTACTTGCTTAGGAGGCGCGGGAGGGGGGGGGGGGTCGTTTACTTGCTTTTTGAGAATTATTTTCCTAATGATATTGTCAGAGAGGAAAGATAACTATTCAGAGGAAGCGGAAAGCCTTTCTGCTTCTGAGGTGGGTTTCTCACTCCGTGACATTAAAACCCGTCCCGAGGAGGACACGGCAGACGGCGGCGCTCGCCCCGTCTCGGCCTCGCAGCCCCACTGTGCCTTTTGATCTCGGTGCTAAGTTTGCGGCGAGGCGGCGCGCACGCTGCTACTGCCCCCTGGGGGAGAGGAGGAGGATAATTGGAGCTGGGAGCGGCAGATGGCTCCTGCAGCTTCAGCACCAAAAGAATACTTGTGTTATCTACCAACAAGGAAACTCGTGAAGGAAAAAAAATAAAAATAAAATACTCCCGTGGGTTTTATATCATCACCATACTAATCGGATCAGCCTTGGAAAAAAAATAAAAAAGAAGAAAAAAAGATGACAGCTTGTGTAAGTCAGGTGGTTATATGGCCATGAGCACTAATAAACAGAGAGATGTTACCGTCTCCGGGTGCAACATCTGGGGGTATGTGTGGATATACTTTTCTTATAAAAAAAAATGATCAGCATAATTAAAACAGCCATTGCATTTAAATGACATAAAGCGGTAATAACATTGCCAGTGTATCACGTATGTCAAAGAAGAGAAGATGGCCATACTCAAAAGTTTCCATCTTTTCTTTTGTATATTTTCCCCTAATATTTTTTACCACTCCCGGGGAAAAAAACTACACACACGAGACTCATTGATTCAAGTCAACAAAAAAAAAACAACCTTGCCCCTGTGTTTTAGCATGACAGCAGGCTTTTCAAAGAGTCAGAGTAGACTTCCCATCCTGCTTTCTTTTCCACTGTCGCACGCAGCACAGACAAATACACGCCCAGACAGACGCACCAAAAATGTAGCCGCAGCAAATGGAGGTGTGCAGATTGCCCACTTAGACTCGTACATTATCCTTTTTGTGTTTACTTTCTATTCTCCACTCTCGTTCCAGCCTTTCTTCTGCACCCTTTTTGTGCCTCTGTCAGGTGTGTGTCTATTTCCTCTCCTCATTGTCCTGTCTCTTGTCATCCTTTCACCCGCTCCTCATCTCTCTGCCATCACCAAGGACCCGGTGGCCTCCTACGTAGAACCGGCGGAGAGAAGGGTCTGTATCTCGGCAACGCACCTAGCAACCGCTCCTCGTAACTATGGATTATAACCTGTTGCCAAGGGAGACAGAGACGGAGGATTGATTTTTTTTTTTTTCCTTCTTTTCTTAGGGATGAAATTCAAAGTGAATTAGATGCATGAATAACCATCCCATCAGGGGAGGGCACGCTAACATTTATGAATGGTGACAATTCATTTACAGTTATAGCTGATGGATTTATATTTTATTTGTATAAAGACTAACAAAGATTAGCCAATAAATAATGACAGAGGTGTGTTTTTTGGAAATGAAATGGGTTATGTTGAATATCTGGGGATTTAAGCACGAGATACATTTAAAGGGAACTATATTTTTATTTGACCTGTAAACGAGAGCGACTTGAAGCGCAAAGTCACATGTTCTATTAATCATTTAAAGAAAAGTTTAACTATTATTTGCAATGGTTGTTTTTGTATATCATTTTCAAAATTGTTTTAGTAAATACATTCTCCGTTTTCTTATAAAAAAAAAAAAAAACATAATCTAGGGGAAAACTGGAGTTAATTTGGCACACCATATAGGAAAGCAAGAGCTCTAACAGGAAAAGGGGCTACACACATGTTCCGAAACAAAACGACAAAGTCGCTTTTTGGTGCTTCTCACCCGTTCTGTGCATTGCCCACCTCCTGATGAGTGCTTTTACATGGCCACACAAACTTGTCATTAAATTAACCCACTATTTTCCATCACCTCGGAGCCAAATTATCACACTCTGCCCGGCATCCTGTGGAACAGCTTGTGGATATGAAAGCCCACAATTCCCCTGCTATCACCTCTCGGGGCTTTCACAAGCGCACTAATGATAGGCTGCCACCGGAGAGCTGGTGGAATGGAGCCGTAATGTCCTTGGAAAGTGCAGGCTGGTGAGCGTGCTGCGGCTCGCTCTCTGTCTCCCGTTGTCCGCAGCCTGCCCCCCCCCCCGCGTTAATGGCAGAGCCGAGTTTGAACCCTGAATGTGGCGTGCTCGTGATGGGAGCCTGGATTTGACAGAGGTCCGTGCCACTGGTCCTTTCGCCGAGAATAACACTGTCCACATGGATTACAACACACATGCACATTCCTACACCTCTGGCTCAACACAACACCGCGAGGGTGAAGTTCCCGAGCCTCGTGTTGAACATCCTCAGCTACACATATATGACGACAACATACACACCGGTCTCCATAGAAAGAGCCATTTATTTATGACAGCCATACTAAAAGCATGTGTCTACTGTTATTGTATAATAAATGAATCCATGTTATTTTTCATTTTATCATTATTTTATCTGCAATGTGTTTGTTTTATTAAAACAATATGATATATTATTTAGTATTGTGGTCATTTTAACATAATACTGATAATTATATGGACCATATCAAATTATGCTTTTATGCTTTTTTACTACTGTAATACCTTAACACAACGTTATTCAAATTTGAATACATATCTATATATATATATACACACTAAAGCATATAGGTTTATATGGAATAATATTTGCTTTGAATTTTCTTAATTCCCATTGTGTTAAAACTTTTGTTACAACTTCCATCCAAACATACCACTATTAATCCTGAGAATTATTACTCTTATGCTTCGTGCCATGTTGTTTGACAGTATATGATTCTCTGCTGTGAGATACCATCCTCCCCCCCTCACGCTGCCATCTCCCCCAACACATCATATCTGACTTTCATCTGTAACCTGGAGACTGAGGGGGAGGTTCAGTCATGAGCAGGTTTGAGACCTTTGTCTTGCTCAAGGACACTTTAACAGAAATGGAAAACGTGACCACACAAAGGGACCCTGACCCCAACTCTGCAGCACCCCTGCTCTCCCACGGAGTTATAGACCGCGGTTTTATGAGGGACAAACTGAACATAATCTCTCCGAAAAGATTGTTCTTTCAAGATGTCGCGATACACAAAACAATGGTTTCATTTTATAAAACGATGTGTCCTCTGATCATGTTCGTCTCATGCAACAGAAAGCTGTTCCCCCAGGGTACAGACTTATATCGCTTTTACAAAACAAAACAATTCGTTACTGAAAGGCTTTTATACAAAGCGTGTCCATATACAACCATTATTTAATGTATTTTTTTCCCTCCTTCCTGATGAACGTATATAGAGCTGCTGATATATTACTCTGCAATCTTCGGAACGAGCACAGAATTCAAAGCACAAGAGTCCAAACTGTGGTGAAGTGCAACGCTGTTAGAAAACATTTTACATCCATTATGCATATATATAAAAATAGTATTCTCCGATTTCACTGAAATAAATAAAAGATTCATATCTGCCCAGGAATTCCAAAGCCACAGTGATTTACCACCACCTTGTGGTCGCTGGAGGCTACAAGCCAATGTTACTACGCTATAACTGTAAACTATGTATCAGAAAAAATTCAACACAAAGACATCACAAATCGAACAAACCAAGACCGAGTTCAATTTCGAAGCGCCCATGCCCTTCCCATTAAAGTGAGAAATGGAAAATGAAGCCACTGGATCAACATAAACAATATATATTTTACAGTTTTATAAACTGTCATGCATCATTTATGTTTGGCCATCGTGTTCTTCTACAAAGTGTGAGTGAGCAATAATTGTGGATTCAAGAAAACACATTTTCATGCAATTCCATTTCGAGATTTGCCTTATAAAAATGTCGGCATCAATTCAATATGTTCTTCATTAATGGTTGCGCACAATAAGTGCTAACTTCACTCAACCATTAAAGCCCCGAGTCTCGTCCAAGATGTAATACGCAATTGCAGCACACGAGGGCAGTAGGAGCCCGTGCCAGACACAGAGTGGACACGCGGTAACAAAGCCCTCACGGGAACAAAGGATTAGTTGGTGGTCCAGCACAATAAAAAAAAAAGAAAAAAAAAAAGGCTGTGGTGTGTAAATCATGTCGATTCAATGTGGCAAAAGGAGGGGTTGTGCCAGTCTGATTTCATGCCCAGTCAACCGACGGGAAACAGAGCACAGGCCAGCGGACCCTTGGCCGAACAGTTATGGGGGGGGGGGGCACAAAGTCAGCTGCTGACACAAAAATCCCCTTTTCTCTACTGTTGTTTAGTTTTTACAGTTTTCATTTGGGGATATCTTTTAAGCTTTGGTTCCATGTCTGTACACATTCAGGACAGACTGACTGACCGTTGCCAAAATACTGCAGGGCAAAGAGAAGCTGACGGCTAAAAGTTGTCGGCTGTGGAGATGGAAAACTGAATTGGAGAGGCCATGTAGGTTAATAGAAGAGTGAATACTGGATAGATAGCGAATTTGACTTTAAGTCTCATTTTCCCTTTTATTGTTTTTAAGTCAAATTATAATCCAGGTAAACACATTTCCATTCCAGTCAGACAATCAGTCACCTGGGGACAATGGGGGCTTTGCCGCGAGTGAGTAAATCATTTTGGGAGAGGAGATATGGACCCCCAAAAAAACAACACATGTGAATGTTGACGAAATGGGGCACAGGGAGGAGAGGGAGCCTTCTCGAGCAGTTAATTGATCAATTATGCATACAGAGGCCACTCCTGGAGCGGTGTCGCGGTGGGGCTGGAGATAGGGTGGGAGATGAGGAGAAAGGAAAAAGTGCTAATGACTCAGCGGCTAAAATAGGAGCCGAGGAGATGAGGAACGAGCAGGAAGAGCAGAGTGTGTTCGTTTTGTGTTGTTGCATTTACACGTTTGATTTTTTTCTATAGCATTTCTTTATCAGCCACTGCAGTTGCCGCAGAGACATAATTCAGTTCATTCTTGCACACAAAGTTGTCGTATATAAATATGGTTCAGCCCTTGCATAGACTTTCCGAAAGTGGGGAGCTTTTTCATAAAAAGAGATTGTACATGGGGAAAAGTCTGTAACTATAAAGTTTAATCTATAAAATAATAAAAAAATATATATATATATATTTTTTTTGCTGCATGGTGAATGAAAAAAAAAACATTTCCATTTCTGGTTCCTGCATCTCTGCCGCCACAGAGTTTTGTAAGGCAACAACACAAGGAGGGGCACCTAACAAAAAATACCATGTGGTAATCTAGCAACAGCACAAAGTAAAGCCTCCCAGGGAATATTCCAGCATAGGGTCCAATCGCCACTCAGCCACAGCCGAAAAAATGACAGCCTCACAAACGCAGAACTTATTGCACAGCTATTGTGCTGAATTGGATGAGAGGATACAGGTCTTCGCGTGTTGTGCACTCATGTTTGCGCGCAGTTATGTGCAGCTGCTGGCTCCTACTCAATGTACTTCCCCAACTTATATCAGGATGGGGTTAAGTGGTTCATGTTTTATTGTGAAGGCCCCACTACTCTGCAGCCGTGTGAAGTTCTTTTTGCTGAAAGTACAAGTGCAAATAAAATTGACTTGATTTGACTTCAAGATGAATGTGAAACACGGGAGGCTCCCCGGTTTGGAGATAAAACGTCTTTGACTTTGACTTATTCCGATGATATCTTGCCACATAATGGGGCCACATAAAAGTGCATTATCCCCACGCTCGAGGAAGAGGGTAATACATTAACAAGAGATGCTCTGATGTTTTAAATGTGCCGAGTAAGTGGTGCTGAACGAGACAGGCTCTGGTGCTGACAACCAGGTGGACAGGTCCCCACCCTCATTCCCTCCGTCTTTCATTTGAATAATGCATGCTAATTACCTACTTGCTGAGAGCACGACTGTCACCCCACAGGCCCTAATAGAGAATTCTATGCACATACAAGCACACGTAGAGAAACGTGGACTAAAATGCGCACGCACACACGCAAATACAGTAGCTGTCACTGTGCCACATTTACAACTGAGCCTTCAGAGAACCCCCGTTGATGTATTTTGGGGAATTCGTTTAACAAAAGCACCCGTCAAGTCATTATTTAGTCTAATGATAGGCTGCATGCAGCAATGGAAGAGCCCACTCCTCGTGCTTCACCATTGTACAGCCCGGCCACGTGTAGTCAAAGAGGTTGACAGCAAGCGGCGATGCTTTACTTTCAAGCACGAAAAAATAGTAAGCAGGTAAGTACAACTATTTCCTTTGCACTGATTTGAAGAGATCACAAAATGTCCTACCACTGCTACAACACGGAGTACCAAACTGGTGTCTATTATTTTTTTTACCCTGTAAAGCATTCATTCAAAGTATATGGAAAAAAAAAAAAAGTATTTGTGACATGTACATGCACATGCATGAATTCAGAAACACATAAATCCTGTTCACACGTGCATAAACGTACCCACAAATGAATATATATATGCACACTCTCCCACACGTACTCTCCATTACACACACTTCAGTGTAATACAGCTCAGGCAAGGGACCAAAACGTGTACATCTGCTGATTCCCACAGCTCTGACAGTATACAGTCGGGGCTCAGGGTTTTTTTTTTTTTTTTTTTTTTTTCTTATCTCATTCATTTGAGGCTCTGTTACACAGAAAAATCCTCAGCTGGCTAAACCTGCAATTCCGATGATGAGCTTTCTGGCTGCATCCCTAATATGGATGTAAATCTGGCAAACTAGGCGTGGGTGTGGTTTGAGGAGCGTATTGTGTGTGCACGTGCCTGTATGTGTGTGCGCGCACGGCTTCGCGAAATCGCCAAACAAAGTTGCCAGGGTGCCCCCTGTGTCTCCGTCTTCCATTCTCACAACAAAACAAATTGCGGCAATCACGGGCTAATTTGAAGCTCCCGCCTGTGCGCCTATGAAAGGACCGCCATTGGTATGCGGGGCACGGCAGCGTCCTCAACAATAATTCGGGGATAAAATCAATGATGCTGCCAGTGAACGGCCCACGGTTTTTACTGGCTCCATCAGTGACTTTGGGAGGGGTGGGTGGGTGTGTGTGTGTGTGTGTGTGTGTGTGTGTGTGTGTGTGTGTGTGTGTGTGTGTGTGTGTGTGTGTGTGTGTGTGTGTGTGTGTGGCTCTGTGACACGGAGGTTTGACAGATCATCAACAGCTGTGTTGGTGGAGGGGCCATGTGCGGGTGGGGACGAGGATGTTGACAAGGCGGTCCATTACAGCTGCAAGTGACACAGGAGCGGCGGCAAAGCTGCTCTGTCCCACGCCCCGCGACCACCGTCGCCGGTTTGCCGCCGCGGCCCGGCACGGACGTCGCGCATTAATGGATTTCAACTTGACGGATCCCACTTGATCACATCTCAGTTGAATCGCCATTAAGATGTCAACGCAGTGGTTAATGTATCCGAGATTTTTTTCCCCCCTTCGTCCTGCCTAAACCGTTATTTATGACACTTATTAGGAAGCGTAACCCGGCCATCAATTAATGTCCTGCAGGCATGCTAAGCAATTGGGCCCATTGGCGTCAGACCAAATGTACTGGAACGTCCATTAATACTGCAATCCACACACACACACACACACACACACACAAGTGGCCGCATTCAAATGAGCAGATTCAGGGACACACAAACACTCTTCTTTCGGCAAGGCTTTGCATGCCCGCATATCATTTCACATTATGATTTAGCCAGCGGGAAATATATATAGAAATAACTGACTTGAGCAAACGTTCTCTGGTCTAAAGGTCAGCTGGCGAGATTGCATGCGGTAAAATGTAAAAAAAAAAAAACGCAGAATTTTCAAAACGTGTCACTTTGACACCTGATACATGAGGCTAATTTAGCGACAATGAAACACCTGATGGCCATTATTGTGAAATTTCCAGTGCATCTGATTTAGCATACTTTGTATCTTAACCGTTTAAATCTTTCTTAACTGCTACATTTTAAATGGAGTTTCCAATATTTTAAATGCATGTATTACTCGCCTCTTAAAGTGTCTTTATCACCCTGTTTACCTGCAAGAAATCATTAACAGCAGTTTATTGGGGTTTGTGAGGTCTGACAGACAAACCACAAGCTGACAACCATATGGACTGACAACAAAAAAATCACTGCAAAAATAAAAAATGAATTAAAATTCATATTTAGGGTTGGCTTTGTTTTGCACCAGTTACTACTTTCTTCCAATAAAAATAAGGTATGGAGAAATGAATCTTCTAAAGCCGCTTGCTTACTGTAAATGGAGCCACTTCCCAGTTTGTTTTCTTTTTTTGAGAGCCAATTGAGAGCCAATACTTACTGTTGGTTGCTATTCATTTTACCGATGCTGACGGCAGCAAGGAATAAGTTATAAAGGTAACAGTGTCACAGCTCATGTATGATGGCACAATATTAGTTTAATGAGGGCTTACGTTATTAGCAAGTTTTCCCTGCCTGGAAGACACACTAAACACACACTGTGGAAAATTGTGTTTACTGGGTGGGGAATTGGCTCTGTGTGTGTGTGTGTGCGTGCGTGCGTGCGTGTGTGTGTTGAATCTGAAACCAAGTCTCCCTCATAAAAATATTTTTCATTTTGTTTGAATCTAATCCAACACTGAAACATCAATCTCAAGCAATGCACCCACAGAATAATCTCTAAATAGCATAAGGGAATAAGGAGCTGATCTAAACGTAATGGATTGATAATAGAATTAGGCACTTGCACCAGAAAACAATTTGTCTTTCCTCCGTATCAGCTTATTTTGTGCCTGTAGTGATGTGACATTTGCTTTCCGTGATGACTGCAGAGTGTCCGCAACAGCATTGCACGCAAAGACCCAGTGTCCTCTTCGTAAAGTACACACATGCAAATCCGAGGTCACTGGTTAATCCCTGGTAACTGCAGCGCAGACGTGGCTCCGTGGCTGGTCTGCTACGCATTTCTGAAATGATGCCGGACAACGCGGCGTGCTATTCGGACAAACCCCTTCACGACATAAGATGCGCTGAAAATGTAATCCTACAAATGCATCCGAGAGGCTGTTGCCAACGGTGGTGGAGGTTTTGCCAAAGCGTGCTAATCAAACACAAGTGAGGACAAAGGCCTAAAAAGTTTCAAAGTGGTTTTGTGTGAATTGTTTGACCATTTTATCCTTCCCCCACTTAGATTACCTGTGTATGGGCGGTGAGTTGCAAAATATCCCACAAAAGAAAAGTCCCCTTGGTACTTGGTAAGTAAAGAAATTCAATTATTAAATCCATAAAATCCTTGAAGATTAACTGCCACAAACCTCTCGTGTGTGCACACTTTAGAGTGTTGTAGTGTGTAGTTTATTTTTTTTCCCGCTCTCACAACAAACCTTAATGCTTTACAATTATCAGATTCTGGCGTATGTGAACTGATTCAAACCTGTAGACGGCTGCATGCATGATCTTTGCAAGAATCTATTCTGCACCTCGAAATGTCAATACCTTCCTAATGTCTACGCTCTAAACTAAATCTGAGGCTGAGCCAGGCCAGGAGACACTTAAATGCAATGTCAGGTTTCAATGGGTGGGTTTGATAACTGAAATCAGTTCGTCTTACCGTCTCACCTTGAAAAATGGATTTTTTGGAAAGTGTTAAACTGTTCCTTCCCGTCAGGAATCTTTCTTTATAGCTATTTGATAGTAACAATAAAGTGACTCATGCTAATGCTACCCAGCTTAACGCACAAGTGTGTGTTTATGAGCAGGCCCCTGGCCCGTGGGCAGTGTTATTTCTGGATGCCACGGCTGACGTCCCTTCACACTAACGCCGTTGACTATGCACGCGTGTTTAAAGCGGAAAAAAAGGCTGCTTGCCTGCCTGCGTGTATGTGTGCACCCCCCTGGCCTGTGGGGCAGAGGGTTCTGTCAGGCCCGCGACCGAGTGATGAATGTGTGCGCAGCGAGGGGAACCAGGTGCCAACCGCATTGACTCCACTGAGTTTGAAAGCGACGAAGAACAAAAAAAAAAAAAAAAAAAAAAACGGCAACGCAGACGCGTTCACACGTTTTCCGTGCTAGGTGTAAGCGAATGTGTAGGTATCGACGCGTGCCTATGCACAATTCTGAAAAGGCAAGGCAAGATAATACTTCTCTCTTTCCCATCTCCCTCATCCTCGCTCATCCCGACACCCCCCATGCCCTCTCCGTCACACTGCTGCCTCTCATCACAAACCTAATCGTCTCACCCCCTCGGCAAGTACGTGCTGTGCGAATTAAAGTGCCCCTGCCCTCTTTTTCTCCTTCTTATTACTCTTTGTCTTCTTCCTCCTTCTCTCACCACCTCCTCCTCCTCCTCATCCTTCTCCATCTCCTATTAATGTTTCAGCTTTTGTATGGAATGGGTGTCTGACTTTAAGTGGCCACAGCGTTTCAATAATGTGTTTACTTATCTCCATTTGGCTATTGAGCCTCTGACATTTTCAATTTATGTTTACAAATTACAAACATTAACATGTAAATGCGGAGGGCCCCTCGCAGGGCTCCCGTATTCAATGAAAAGGGGTCACGAAATAGGACAACAAACCAATAATGGCACAGCTTGTTCCAAAGTGTTTGTGTGCACACGCTGTTGTGCGGCTAATGGGTCTAGACATGCGTTCATTGACAGTCAGTATAACAGGCACGAGTTCCAACTTGATCTCCCAAAAAATAATCATTTTAAATGAATAAATCATTTCATTTATCTTTACGCATACATGCATGTGTATATGCGACCACAGACGCATCGGACAAAACACAAACGCATAAATACATATTGTCACATCAAAGATTCTCTAAGAAAGTTTTTTTTTTTTACCTCAGAAATGGTATCCATATTTCTATATTCGACAGTGACCATTTTCAAATTTTAGGGGTTTCTTAGTTGTAGCATGTTTCTTGCACAGTACTCGGAATAAGAGAGGCTGATCATGCACATGCTAAAATCCATTTCCTATGTTCTTGGAATCTCAGCTGATATAAAAGACATACACAGCAATGAAAGCCACACCCCCGGGATGTTCTTTTCCACATGATGAGTCTAAAATTATAAACACGCAAGTGACGATGTATCAGGTTTGAAAGAAAAAGGAGCACTGCTACTGACAAAAAAAAACAATTCCAAGTGAAGGCGTGTGTCAGGAAGCAGCCACCGCCGTCCCCCCAGCAGGTTTTCAATCACGCAAGAAGCCCTAATTCATTTTCCTCTCCGAGCCGCAGTGGGTTGCATTTGAAACCGCAATTACATGGACAGACAGTGGCTTCATGCTCGTGAAAGGGGAAGAAAGAAAAAAGGCAAAGTCTATATTCGCAGAGTTCAAGACTGCGTTTGGTGCGAGTGTGGCTCTGCAGACTGTAACAGAGAGCGCCCGTGGCTGGGAAGAAGAAGGGGAAGGCAGGAGTAATCTATAACTGAGAGGCTAGTAATGAGAAAGATGTGCCAGGCGTCTGCTCGCTGTGATAAGATGAGGAAGTTCCCTCAGGGCCTGAAGCATCTCTGACCCAAACAACAAAGACAACAACCGGGTTACTGCCCAAACCATTCCTATTTCTCCCCCTTCCCCATCTCCTCCATCCATCCTTCCCATTCCTTTCTGCCACACTCTCTCTTACCGTCTCCTCTCCTTTTTTTTCCCATCTCTCTTTGTCTCTCTCTCTCTCTCTCTTTTTCTCTGCCTCACCACCATCTCCCTCATTCATGCCTAAATCCAGCCCCATACAAAGCCCCACCGCCATGTAATCGGTTTCATCAGCGTTTCTTATTAGCTAAAGAAGAATACATGGTAATCAAAAGGGAGTGCGCCCAGGCGTGACGGGGAGACGCTTCAACCGGCTGCTGATGTGGAACAAGAAGGAGCAAGGACGAGGGGGGGGGGAAGAAAAAGGAAAAGAGAGATAGAGAGAGAGAGTGGAGAAAAGGGTGAGAAAGAAGGAGGGAGAGAGCAGAAAGCGAGATAAGCGAAGGTTTTGAATGGCGACAGGAAATGAAAGGCTGGGGCGCGAGGGTCACAGCGATTCTGGCCGCGCTCTCCGGTGTGGAGTGGTGGCGCACGCCGTCGGAATGGCAATGAGACTAATGTGCTGTTAATGTGGTCCGAGTCGCACCGAAACCAATACGAGGACCTCAACGGCCATCATCTGCCTAATCCCCTGTGTCCACTCAAACGGCCCATTCAGGACAAGTGCGGCGCGAAAGGGCCGCCGTCGGGACGAGGGCCGCGGCGTCGTTTCGCGCTAGGTTGACTTTTATGGTCTCGAGCCCGGCTCGATGGTACACGTGTTAATGAAGTAGGTGAAGAGATGCTTCCCATTGTTGAGCAACTTCATATCACTGAGGAGCTCTGGGAATGATCTAATCCCACTCCGGCTCCCACTGCATATCTTTTTGAAGTGCCCTTCCAATCCTTTGAAAACGCCTCGCATTTTGGCGTCATGCAATTAAAGGACCATTTCTGCACTTTTGGAATGTCATTATGAAAACACAGCTCAACTGCAGACTAAGTATATTGCAATATTTCACTGTAAGTGCATAGCTTCACATTTCTGCTACTTCTACTACTACTACTACTACTACTAATGTGTATATGTGTATGCACGCACGCACGCACGCACGCACGCACGCACGCACGCACACACACACACACACACACACACACCCCAAAGGCTAAATACATGCATTTCCCCCACACAGGATGTTCATTTCACACACAGAGAGTCGCAGAGCACAAGCTGCTGGACCAGAGAGACCCGACTGAACTGAGTATATTTCCCGAAACATGCCGACCGTTCTGCCGCCAAGCTGAGCTAACATTTTTATATTTTTTTTTGCTGAAACAGCCACTGGCCTGCGAGAGCAAGTTTGCCCAGAGCTGAAATATCAATTATAGCGTTCTCCGCGGCGGAGAGTGCGAAAGCTTTAATCTTCGCTCAACCAATCAAAATGTTGTCTGGACCGGACTGAAAGAGGGAACGGTTGGCCACACTTAAGAAGGGCAGGAGTTTCAGCCCCACCAGCTAATGTTGACACAAAGGAGCTCCGTCGGTCGGACTGCTTTGTTGCCACGTCCTTGTTCCTTTTTCCTACCTCTCCCCTCGCTGTGACCCGAACGGATACAAACACAGCCACATCATAAACCCGTCCATTTCCTATATATATATGTCGTGGGGACTAAAGCCTATACCTGCTCAAACGGACCTGTCTATCACACCTAAACACCCATGTACACAGTCACAACAGCAGCGAAAAAACAAAGACGTCGTCTGCATTTCTTTGGACACGAACAGAAGTAGACCATACCATAATAACATTTAATTTAAAATACTAAAGTTCCATCTCACTATAAACAATGTGTGCACACATTTACACCGGCTAAACTCACTGCCGATTGCGTCCCCTATGTGGAAGGGGTACACCGAGGCCCAGCCTGGCTCCACATTAACTCACACCACATAGTCTGGACCGATTCAAACCCGAAACTGGAAGAAGAGAGGCAACTATGCGTTAACTCTCAAGCGCAGGCTGGTTCAACCATGGACCCAAATAGGAACACACCAACACAAACGCGCACTCCTCCTCTGCCTCCGCACCGGCATTATACACTAAAACGCCATCCTAAATTCCTCTGTCTCCTTCACACAGCCCTGGCCCCCACTGAGCAGCAGCAGCCTGGCTGGCATGTGAAGACAGTAATTTTCCGCCACACTTCCCCTGCTGTTTGCTGGCTCTCTCTCCTCGGTGCCGCGCGCCTATAGCGAGGGGCGAGCGATGAACAAGGTGCGGGCCTCGCCGGCTCTCCTGCCTCCGTGCGATTATTAATGCAGCAGCAGCCAGCGTGGCCGCCAGGTTAAAGGAGCAATCAGCACACACTAAATAAGATCATTCACAGCCTCTTTAAAGGCAGACCGTCAGAGCTGCAGTGAGACACGCGCACAAACACAAACACACACCTAACACACACTCACACACACACACCAGAGAGCACATGGATAAAAGAGGCTGCTGGAAGGTGCAGTGCAAGCAAACACACAGGCTTCCTCAAGTACTACTACTTGGCCACAACTACAGGCTTATGGCTTAATTAAAAGGAAATAATCACCATTAGATATGGTCCTCACAACGTTCAGCACCAAGGGGAAGCTGTGTATGTGCGAGTGTGCGTCTGTTTGTTGTACACCAGAAACCGCTGCCAACCATTAAACGACTGTCTGCAGAATTCTCCCACCACAGCCATTTAAGTCTTTAGCTGAGTAAATAGAGGGAATTTATTAGAACGCAGGCATAAAACATACATGTGCTTCACGGCCACACATATACATTGCATTTTTAGAAATAGGACAAACGTGCGCACATGAGCCCAGGAAAATCGCTACCCTGTTTCACTGTTAGGTCCTGCAAATACAGTCATGAAGAGCAAATGGTTCCGAGATGAGTATTTTACAAAATACAGATAATTGGACTACCAAAAAAAAAAAAAAACACCAGCCCGCCGCGAGCGGTTGGTACGTAATGTAGCATGCAAAAAGTTGCGTTTCCCCCCCCCCCCCACCTTCCATTTCAAATGTTTGTGCTCCTTTTTAAACTAACTGCTGTCCTCTGCGGAGGCGGAGCCCGTCAGAGGGTGCATGCCGAGAATGGAAATCAATGGCGAGGGGGTTGAAGTGTAAACAGATTATTAACACTGTGTGCTGCACCCATTTCACTGTATTACATACCTCTATGATTCCCAATAGATGACCTGAAGCACCATGGATTTTTTTCTTCCCCCCACAGACGTAAGCTCTGCAGAAATCCATTGGTAATTTCAGCCTAATCAATTATCCATTCAAGCTTGTCACACTCGCAGTCCGGCTTGTTTTGATGTGCTGCTGCGTGTAACAATGACAAACTACTTACAGTAGCTGAGCACCCTTTGTCTCAGGGTGCACGTTATTTTATTTTTAAGGTTGTTTAAAAGACTATTTAACACCGCGTTCAGATTTATTTTGGGGTCATCAACTTAGTTTTAAACCCACTCGCGGCACTTCAGCCACCAAAACTGATGTTCAATTTCTGTGAAAACCAGCCACTGAACGAAGAATAGAAAGTTTATGAGGATCCCTAAAGGCATTTCACCCATTCCAGATTGGTCTAGTGTTATAATATGGCACACAAAATATCAATGTTTTGTGTTCTGCAAATATTGTGACCATCCAGTCTTTCCATCCTGTCTCAAATTCTAACCACTTAGGTTGAGAGTTTTATGAAAGAAGCTATACATTTGAATAACAATTATAGAAAGTCACTGCTGCATAATACAGAAAACGAGAAGCTCACCACCATTTAAACCAAACATCAGAATTTCTTTCTTATATAGTCGGATGGATTATTTAGGCAATTTCAGTAAATAGGAGTGCTCTGATAATATCACGCCGACCCTTATTTCACTCAAACTCCGTTCCTTTCCATTTGTTGCCTCTGCATTTATTGTCAATGGCCGATTACAATTGTGGGGTGGGAGCGTACCAGAACTCAATAAGAAGGAGGCTGCGTGACTTCTGAGCCAGTCATTGTGTTGTTGTGTTGCAGGTTGTCAGGCTCTCACCACAAATCCTGCCAGTTTAAATTGTTTTCCGTCACAATGTGCTCTTCTTGAAAGCTTCTTGTAGGGCACCGGAATGCTTTGAGGTGCAGCAGCATAGAGCGTTAACTCCCATCCAAGGCCAACAGAGGTGAGACTACAAGCCGTACTGAATTCAAAATGATTCGACAATGCAGTGATAAAGCGAAGGGCGGAACACCTAACTATGGTTGCTGAATGCATCTGAATTCACCAAGAATTTCAAAGTGTAGTCATTTAAGATGCAGAGAAATATTATGAGTTTTACCAACACTGACATCTAAAGGCACAAAATTGTGATTCCAAATATCGCTCGAGTCTCGGAGAAACGAGTGAATCTTTTAACAAGCACAACATCCCTGTGCATTTCTAACCTTCCAACACCCTGGGATGGAAGCTGGTCCACCCCAAGGACAAAATTCCACCACATGAGCAAACTAAGTTGGTTTATGCGGTTTGCTCTTCCTGACGCCTGAACTATGCATAAACACAATCTGGTCACAATCAGTCGCGCAACAGATAACACCGATATGCATCACTG
Source organism: Colistium nudipinnis (assembly GCA_016785305.1). Taxonomy (NCBI): domain Eukaryota; kingdom Metazoa; phylum Chordata; class Actinopteri; order Pleuronectiformes; family Rhombosoleidae; genus Colistium; species Colistium nudipinnis. The sequence continues at coordinate 227,542 of JAFBJU010000131.1, forward strand.
ATACAGTCACAGTCTGTTGTTATAGCCAGTGCAACTCTACCGTGAAACACGATGCAAATAGTGAATGAGTTACTTATTCCAGTTACTTAGGAGACCTTAAGCTTTCAAATCTTTCGCTGTAATCTGCCATTTGCAGTATGAATAGCAACGTGTTCAGGTTTATCCTTAACGGGAGAGCTACGTTTAAACCGTACGGCTGAGCAGCAAAGTGGAAGAACAGTTCAGAAGGTGGTGCACTCGTGGCGATGATGACTGACGTGTCAGCAAAACTGTCGGCTTAATTGCTGCACTTAAGGCCATTTATCAGCTGGGACCGCGAGGTTAGAACTAGGGCTAACCACCTCGGTGTGATCCGTCCACACTACAAAGCTGCAATAGTGGGGTTTTTATTTTTTTTACTTCTTGCTGAAACGCACTCTGTGGGCTGCGGTTACCTATCTATTTTATTTTATCTTCTGAGCTAGTCATGGATCGATGGGTAGAAATAGATAGAAAACACACAATTTGTGAATAACGTGGATTATAAGCGGCGTAAGGTGTCACAGCACTTTCTACCAATTGAGGATCATCAAATATTCCAGGTATCATCAGAGCTGCAGCCATAAGTCTTGGATAGACACCGGGGTGCAGAGAGGGGCAGAGCTGTCCAATGATCGCCGATGTTGTGTTTCATTCGTACAAACTCAAAAGGCTTTCAAAAACATTAAGGAAAATAACTTGACACAGGGTGGCGTTTACACCCAGCCCCGATGGTCAGTGAACACACAACAAACGGGGGGAAAAAAAAAAACCCCGCTGCAGAGGAGGTGAGGTGTAATCTTTCAGTACGCTGCACTTTTACAAACACGGTGAAGTGCAGCGATGGAAGAAGAAGCATTTAGACAAAGAGCGGTGCCCAGAGATAGCACGAGCACGATAGGTGGGGGGGAAAAGAAAAAAAAAAGGTCTGTGATTGTGTTGAGCCATCCATGGTGAAAGCACAAGTGTTTTTTTTTCCAACTCTGAGAAAGAGAGAGAGAGAGAGAGGGGGGGGGGGAGAGGGGGGGGGGGGGAATAGTCGCCGGGCAGATAGATGGGAGGAGAAAGTGCTGCTGTGGCACTGATAAAGTGACCGAAGACCACTGCTGCCACACTTGGACAATTCCAGACACAATCCTCTTCCATTTTTTCTTCTCCCTCTGCTGCCAAGCCCTGTTTTTGCAGCCATAATTAGGGCTGATTCAGTCCCCAGATCCTCTCTCTTTCTCTCAGAAACACGCCCACACACACGCACACGCACGCTCGCACACACGCGCACGCAAACACACAAACACACACACACACTGTTTGTTTATATAGTTCATAAGAGAATACTTATGGACGTTATGCGTTCCCTCGCCTGAGTGATCTCACTTGCAAAGGTCTTTAAAGTTGTGAGAACTGTCCTCATGACAATGGTTTGGAGCCACAATGCGGTCCTTGCCACTTTGGAAAGTAAAATGCACAACACGTCCACAGGCACACACAAAGACCTTTAAGCATGAGGGGGAAAGGTGGGAGGGGGAGCCACGTTGGAGTACAGCAAAGTCCTGACAACCTTTCATTAAACAGGCTAAATTAGAGGTTTGCAAAGGCCTCGTCACCTCAGCCCCGAGAGCTCATCCACCTCCTCCACCTCCTCCTCCTCCTCCTCCTCCTCTGTGGCCGCAGCCCGCGCACTCTTTCAGAGATGCATCTCACGGCTGCATCTCCGAAAGCTTGTGCGCAAGAAACTGTTTCTGATCTGCGCTCACACACACTATCACAGAAATGTATAAAAAAAAATGCCTTCAATTGGAACACTGTGAAACACGAGATACAGGGGGAGGGGGGGGGGGAGCAAAAAAAAAAGACATTAGCGCACAAGTTCACAGTCGATGGCAGGCAGATATGCTGACGGCGGCAAAAAAAACAAAAAAAACAAGGGCCAGCCGGGTGTGCGAGAGTTGACATTGCATATAGGTGCGGAGCCGGGCATCTGCATAAAGAGCCTCTGCTTCTGCCAGCATCCGTCATGGCCCTGGCAGATTCGAAATTGTGTGTGTAAGGATTCACCGCAAATAATGAGAAATGAGTTTTAAATTGTAGCTCAGGCACTGTGGGGGAAAAAAAAAAAAAAAAGAAGGACCCCGTCAATATGTGGTGTGTGTCACGCGCGGAGAATGGTGGTGGGGGGGATCACCGAGCGCACTGGAGGATTTAGGGGGAGAGAGAGCGAGAAAGATAGGGAGCAACGGAGACGAGGGGGGGGAAGAGAGAGAGAGAGAGAGAACGAGGGATCAGGGGATGACTTTGTTTTGGTTTACTGCTTATTACCATCATAATCCTTTGTCCCGTTTCCCACTCTGCAGTCCGGGCACACCTCTCGCCTCGTCTCCGCGTTTGACACTGTGATTGCCTTGTATTTAAGAAGCCTTCTGCGAGCCTCTGTTCCGACAAATGCTTTTCCAATACCAATCACAGCTGAGTGCACCTCATTTGAATGTGTGAAAGGGGTTTTGATTCCATCAGCAGAATGCTCCCCCAAGCGCGGCGCCGACCATTCAATAGGCCGCCGCGGCGCGCGAATATTCTCACCTAGTATATACTGTATACGCACACACGCTGTAAAGGGGGCTTTAGAGAGAGGGCTGCCTCGCCTCTTCAAGTCGCGTTGTTCATTAATCCCCCTTTTATTCCGTACATAGGACCTCATTAGCCGCTCTCCTTTATGGCATTTGGAAAAGTGTAGACTGGGCTCCGCGCGACTTTCAAATGTGCGATGAAACAGAAGTACTTCACTGATCATAAACTTTGATGAGGTGGAGGGAGGGGGGGAAAAAAGTGGCTAATTGTACACTCCGTTTTAGTGTTTGATAGTGTTTATGCCACTCGGTGGCCCTCTAATGTGTACGTATACATTACGTGTGTGTGTGTGTGTGTGTGTGTGTGTGTGTGTGTGTGTGTGTGTGCATTTTACTGCAGCTGATTACGTGTGGTACGGACCAGCTGCTGATATCTCCACTGCAGCAGCTTGTTGACCTTCAAACTTATCGGTGCATATCTTTTTCCCGGGCGCAATTGCCCGCCTTTAGGTCTGTGAGGAGTTTGGATAATGCGTCCAAATTAAAAATCTTTTTGTACATCCCTTTGGTTGATTGCTCGAGTGCCACCGAGAGTTGTCCAACGTTAACGGTGAAGGACTTCCTGATTCCCAAAGTCATTTGCTGTTCGTTATTCAGCCGTGTATTAGCGCTTCTTGTTTTTCGACACAGAGGTAACACCCTGCGACTAAACTGCCTCATACAACACAGGGGGGCCTCAGGAGACAGACAGGTCACACACATCCTCTTATCTGTTCCACTCTGTCCCAGGTTATGGGGACAAATTCTAGTTTGTGGCCTTTACGCAAGTGGATTCATCATTTCCGAGCTCCGATCAGAATCAAAATGGCTGGTTATTGATCAAATCAATCAATAAAGCACCGACTCAAAAATTCAAAAGGAGCTGATCTCAGTCATGGCAGCCACCCTGATAAAAGCATGTCCTATTGAGCAATTCCTGCCTCCATAGTATTTGCTAAAGCTAATTTTCTGCTGCAGTACTTTATTTTGAAGGTCATTTGAGCTTTTGATCTGATAAGTTTAGAAGTGCAGTCAGAAGATTGTGCTGCTTGCTTGAGCGACCTCCGATATTGCCAACATGCATTGCTACTTCAAATTAACACCAGTTAAATACACCTGTGGCACGAAACAGATAAAAGGCCTAGACGCATGCATAACATTTACTTAAAAAAGAAGTAAATTAAATATACATTTTTGAGTTGATTTTAAGCTATTATTACCGACTTATATGTCCCACCCTCTACCTGCACCCATATATAATACTGTATATATATATATTGCAGATTTCAGTCACCATAACCTGAGGTCCTCAGAAAAGACTTTGCATTAGTCACTTTTTTTTTTTTTTGTCAAGTGCCAATCTAGTCAGCTGGTTATCATCTATTCTACAAATGTGCTTTTTCAGGACTTGGTATCTAAATTCTCCTTTAACTTCAATTATTTTATGTGCAATTGACTGATTATCTTAATGTGCTACTACTAATCTTTGCTGTATTGTTATTTTTTTATTCTAAGTTAATTTGACTCCTCTGGCGGCAATTTTACTACATTTACTAAATTTACTCATTTTTAGTATTGCATTTAATTGTTTCCTAATGTTTGCCTTTTATTTGTCATGTGTGTCCTGTAACGCAAAGGGGGAAAGAAAGAAAGACAGTGTTGTTGGGCAAAATGATTTCATTTCAGGACAAAGAATTACAAGTCTTTCCTCCAGACTCCGGTCTTTTCTTTACCATTTAAATACTAAATATACACCAATCACACACTAGCTTAAACTCTCGGTGAAAATATAAAAAGAAAACGTTATCTAAGTTACGATGACTTGGCAGGATAATAGATCTGCCTTTCGCATTTCCTTTCCATTGCCGCATATGCTAAAACTTCAAGGCATAAAACTTTGAGGTCAAAACAATGAGAATCCGGTGAAACACAATGAGATGTCTGGTGTGCTACATTTACAGTATCTGCTGACGGCATTACTTTTTTTGCCCCCTGCTATATCAAACACAATTTCATGGTTGACATGGTGGAAGAGGATTAACACCCAATTTATATACCTTTAAAGGAAACACACGACCGCTAATGCTCCAGCCCTTAATCCTCCCAGAACTCCCGGCGAGGATGTGTTCCGTCTTCTAGTTCTGACTCGGAGTTTGCCGTGTGGCCTGGATAGCTGATGACTAAAGAGGTGACTGGGGAAGTGCAGAGGCTAGAGGGAAATCAAGAGTTGTTGTACCCGGCAGCTCAGAGAGGGACTTGACAGTGTCAAAGGATTATGTACTGTGGGGCTAACAATACTAATGGCACTTCTTTTGCATTATGATAATTGCCAAGACAAAATTGCCACCTAATTTCTCCCCGTTTCTAATTATTGGGCTCTTCAATGCAAGCAGGCAGTGGGAGAAGAGCATTGCCAGGCAATTAAACTCCTGCAATTATGGCTCTATTGTAAAGCGCAGCTTTGCGGAGGATTTGGAGGGCAGACAGTGATTGCTCTCCGATGCAATTAAATACGGGGTAAATCTGGGCTGGACCTGGGAACAGATTTCTTTTTAAAGTTCACCGAAACCATAATCAAGTCTGTTAAGGAGGTCAAAAGAGCCACACATACTTAAACCTAGCCCCACGTCTGTCACAGCAACCGCACAGGATGCACATGCTTACAACCAAACCAACCCAACAAAAAAAAAAATGTAATCAACTACGTGAGCAAGCGGTGACCCGACGAAAGTGTGTGCGCACGGAAGTTGAGCGCTATGAACCGATATAGAGGATGGTGGCCATCTGGAAATGCAGTGAAAGGCATTTATGAGTGACTGGGGGTGACAGGGCGCCACAGCTTACATCGACTTCTCCTGTTTTACGGAAGCTACTGATCCAATGATCTGTTGTTATAGGGCTGATTTGAGACTCAAATAAGGAAGCATGACGTCAACGCTGAAATGGAGGACAAAAGAAGTACCAAAGTGGGTCGCTATAGATTATGTTCATGCAATACAAAAATATATAATTACGATAAATATAATGGAATATAACAGAATCGTGTGTCGAAAACTGATGGACAGAGAATAAACTCATTCGAGGCCTTTCTACTTGCAATTACTGGAAGAAGAAAAAAAAATGTCAACCTCTCTATCGTATTGTGCATCATCAGTGATGCCAACCTGTGGGCAGTCTCATCTAACACTGGGCCCCCCTGGGAACAGCCTCTTCATTTGCCCTTTAAAAACCGTGGCACCCACGTGTCCGGAGCAGTGACTGTACGTGGATGACATTTCTCACCTCCCTCTCACTGTAAAAAGATGAAGCCAAATTACACCCAAATTACACAGTCCGTGCCATCTTGCGCTGGTGGCATCAATTGTATTCTGCAAAGTAGGGGCCTACTTTACGAGCAAAAGAGTTGAGCCAAATATTAATGAAGATCACAAACGCTAAATGTTATCTTACTTAGTGTATGATAGATGAATAAATAAACATACGTTTGTGAACACATTCTCGACCGCGAGTTTCAAGACTACTCCAACACCACATGATGTTGATTGTAAACGATGGCTCTATTAAGAGTAATACATACAATATAACCGGGTATTAAAAATGAAATCAATAACTCAGAGTGTGGGAGACACGGGCAGGTCTAAATACTGGGATGCCCCTGGAAACTGCATTTCCTGCAGTTTATTCACAAACTTGTCAGCCGAAAACAAATTTAACGCAGCACTGTTCGAAAATGTTCACTTTGCTTAGCAGCAACACAGCGGCAGAGGGGTAATCAGTAAACAGGGAGGCCATTATCTGAGAAGTAAAATTAATAACAGTAACATTGGATGTATGGATCATTTACTTTGAATCTCTTGAGCATGTTGGCAATTTGAATACAGGAAAGGCTGACTCAGGCAGAAGGAATGAGTACTACACTATAAAGGAATAATTACAAGAATGCACATTAAATTGCTATAGTAAGAAAAAGAAGCCTTAGGCACAGTGATTTCCAATACATTCCTATATACTGGGAATCCAACATAAGTATAAAAATATGATCCACCCCAGTTTCATAATAAACCATTTTTAAACACATCTCCTAAGACTAACCTCAGACGTTATGTTTTGTGCCTGGGCTTCCTTGTCGAGCTGTGCACAATGCTTCTCGCAACCATTGTGTTTTTTTTCTTTCTTTCTTTTTTTTTTTTTTTTTTAATTTTTTTACACAAACTCGTTAAAACTTAGACTGACCATCAGCACTGGGTGAAATCAACCATGTAGATGGGCTGTCACATCCACATTCAGAACTATTTCACAGGCAGGCAGACATCGTCATGAGACTATGATGGGCTGGTACATGGAAATCATTATTTTGAAGGTTCAGGTTGAGATTTAATGAAATGAATTATTTTCACAGAAACGACATACTGCCTTTTAAAATATCAAACACACGGCATCATCTTCTAGAAGATGTCTTTGATGTTGACGCTTAACATTCAGAAACGCAATTTTTTTTCTTGCCGTGATGCACATTTATTGTTTCTTTTTCTTCTAAAAATACACACAAGAAGCCTTACATTCCCAAGTTGAAGGCTACGGAACTTGCTCTTAGGCGTTCATTTCTTTTTTTGGATTCGTTTCAACATGGCCAATTAATTGATCAAAATTTCTCTATAAAGTCCATTAACTCTTAGCCTGAGGCCAGACCAAACAAAAGCGCCAGACACAAATGCTATTATCAACGGCTGCTGCCAATTAAAATTATAGACAGTGCTGTTAATCAAGCTGTGCAATAATAAACCTACAGCAACAGATCAACCAGGGTTCAGCTCTGCTACTCTGGTATAGGACAGGACAATTGCATAGTGAACCCAAAATAAAAAACGTCATTATTTTACACCGTCGTGGCAATTCAAAGACATCAAAACATGTCTTCGCTGCGCGACAGTTTTGGAAAAGTGTTTAGTTGACGTTGCTGGAGACATCACTTTTATGGACAGGACTCATAAATCAAGGGATGCCACGCTTTTTTTTTTCTCCCCTCTTCTACCATATGCTTCAGCTATTTCGTGCGATAATGCTGCGTTTTTTCAAGTGAATAAAAAAATGATTATAATTTGTTGTTTTTTTTAATCGCTTGTGATAAAGTTTGGCTCGGAGTCATCATGATGCTACCACTCCCCACACACACACACACACACACACACACACACACACACATATACATACACACACACACACACACACACACACACGGGTGTCTACCACCCCATCACCCCAACATTAGCACCCGTACCCATTTTTCACTATACGCGTGTGCCACCTCAGGAGCCGTGGCCTTCCGGCAGTGTAGTGTACCGAGTAGGTTTTTCACCGGTTCTTTTCACCGCCCTTTGGTTTTCCAACTCTTCCACGCCTTCCCCTCCTTTCTCACAAGCGTCTTCAAAGTTTCCTGCCCCTGTGCGAGACACATCTGCATTGCAGTGCCGAGGGGGGAAAGTGGCTGCCGCGACAGAAGAACTGCGTGTGAAAGGCTCGAGACAGGCGACGCCGGGAGCGAGAATATGGAGGTCTGACCCGTCATTTACCCAAAATAATGGATGTCGGAGTGACAGGAAAACATCACTTGACACATCATTTGGCTTTATTGCGCCACCACAGTTTTATTTGATTTTTTTTGCCTGGGAAGCAAGGAGAAAAAAAAACAAAAAAAACATGCCCATTTAAACGTCCAAAAAGCCCTCATACAAACACAGCCATTTGCACCTCAAAGTGCTGTCACAGGGAAACCACAGCGAGGGTCATCCTCCCCCACCTCCCCGCGAGCCTCTGAGCCTCTCCGTTATTAATGGCGTCATCATTTTTCCTCTGCTCACTCTATTTCCCTTCTGATAGCAGGGTCTGCTCCATCGTGTTCTGCCATGTTTCTGTAATTGCTCCAACAGCCCGCCTTATGCTGAGCATATAGTTTTGCGCGTGTGTGTGTGTGTGTGTGTGTGTGCGTGCGTGCGTGCGCTCATCCAGAGGGCGCGTGTGCGCGCGTGTGTGTGTCTAAGTGCGCGCATATGCATGTGTGCGTGTTGCTCTGTCCCCCCACCAGGGCAGGCTGCGAGTTTGTGGGGCAGAACCAAGCCGCAGGCGAGCTCTGCACCGCGCGAAATGACAGCCTCCGGGCCGCCATTGGTTGATGGCCGTGAAAACACTCGCGGTTAACGTAAAGTGAGCAACCGGCTGTCAGCGAGGCGCCCGCACTTATGTGCAGCCCTGACAACAGCACAACAAGTCCCTCTCTACAAGCAGACTCTGCAGTGCTGCTGCAACGAAAACGACGACGACGACGTCGACAGAAAAAAAAAAAAAAAAAAAAAGATACAACCCCACATTCACCACGAGCGAGCACTTTAGACATCTGAAGTGCACTGCGGAGAGAGCGAGAACAGCGAGACGCCACCGGCCGCCATTTGTCACACTCTTTGGGAATAAATGTTTTTTTCCGTTACTTTACATCACGGGCGGCCGGGAGAGCGAGCCGAGGGTGATTGTCGAACGAAGAATGGGGAAATAAGCCTGAAAAAATAAAATTGCCAGACTGACAGGGATGCCAGCCGAGGTCAGATAAAGTGAGGAGTAAGTGCTCGGAGAGCGACGGGAGCCGAGGCCAACGCTGTGGGTGGAGGTGTGAAGGAGCGAGTGACCAAGCGTAAGCACCACCTCCTCCCGCCGTCGTTAGATGAAGCCACTTAAAGGGAAAAAAAAAAAAAAGTCAATACACGGCACTCCCGCAAAGCCCTGATGGTTTTATTTAGCCATCTGGGGAATGGTTTCGTGTTTGACACAGACACAAAATGTTGCGAATGTACGTCTGAAGACACTTTTCTCGGAAGCCTGCATTTTTAGCACGGAAGCTGTACTGCCTTATCCATCACGTTCCCGCCGGCAAAGGGGATCCGTAGGTTAAACTGAGAAGCGATAAATGATGTGCCAACATCGGGTAGTAAGAGGGGGATGATTACAGGAGCGGTTTTCATCATCAATTCTAACCTCTCCGTGGTTAAATCCGACTTCTCTTACCCCCTGCCCTTTTGCATTTCTTCCTCGCCTCCTCTCCAGCTCGTACACCCACAGCACAGTTTATTATGCAGTAACATTACCAGATCCCCCTAGGCAGCTGTGCATCTCTGTATGACTGATGAGGGTAATTTCTCCCAAACAACAGAATGATCACTTTGGTGTTGAGCGTTACAGACCCTCCCCTCTCCTCCTCACCCCCCCCGCCCCCCTCTTCCTTTTTTGCTTGCAACAAAAAAAAAAAAAAAAAAAAGGAAAGGAAAAAACATTCTCCCGCAGTGTCTCGAAACCGTCCCGGAGACAAATAACGCCACTACATCGCACAATCTGATAGATGATACGCGCATAAATAACGCTAATCGTGCCATAAATGCGATCAGTGCATTGATCCTTCAATTTCAATTCCGCCAATAAAAAGACATTCAAATCCAGTTTCTCCGTTGATATTTGGAGTCGAGGGTGGTGGGGGATTCCTTATTTTGTTCCTTTGATTACCACAGGGATCCGATATAATACACATGCCACTGTGAATTAACCTCACAGTGAGGGCTGGGCCGGGCCACAGTGAGTTTCCCGTGCCTGTGTACTACTGTGGGATATACTACAGAGTAGTTAGAACTCGTCTGCCTCTCCCTCTCCCTCTCTCTCTCTCTCTCTCTCTCTCTCTAGGCCTCATGGGTTCGGCCTCGGCGGGCTGTCTCTACCCATTCTCCCATCTGTCAGTCACGCACACGAAAAAAACAAATCCACCTGTCGGCCAGGAGACCGGACCGAACGGGGCGACGCCACAGCTGTCTGGGCCCGACTCGGCGCCGAGCGGAACAGGCCAGCGCCCTCCACTGGTGATGGAAAGCCCATTAAGATGCTTATTACCCCACCTGTCAGCCCCGTCTCCTCACCTGCACCGACGCATCCACCCTAATAAGACAGTCACTATTAATACAGCCCCTTGAAACATGGAAGCCATGCCTCCGTGCCTTTTTTGTGGCGCTCGTGTCCTTGATGGCAAGGGCTCTCCAGCCGCGTGACAATATAATAATCGGAGCGTTAAGAGATGGGCATTCTTACAGCGCCACTTGATTGCCCCGACAATGAAGCCATTAATGCCGCATTATGTAAATGGTAATGGTCACAAACATCTAATAGGATAAAGGCTAAGTACAGTGCAATTTACTGCTGCCGACTTTCCGAGGCTCTTTGAAGGATGTTTTCAATTAGAACAGAGCTAATTTAATTCATTGTTTCCCGGCCCGAAAGTGCATTTTTGAAAAGGTTGACTGAGTCTCTATTGCAAAACTCTGGTTCAATCAGTCGTGTGCATTGAACACTGGAACGTCCTCTAAAGAGATTGACAAAGTTGCCGGGGATCTGTGCTCCAGGTTTTAAAGGGACACGGCAGCCCCCTACCCTCCAGCTTTCTGGCTCAGATGGCAGGCTTCAGTCGTGGAGGGGAGGGGTGTTCATTTGAAAAAGATGAAAAGAACCTGCGCCTTTAAGAGGGCTGTCTGCCCGCTTCCCTCGCGCTCCCCCTCAACCACACAGACACTCCTCCTGTGAGCATTTGTGAGGCAGCTCCTGTCCCTTATGTCTCTTTGTGGGGGAACAGAACAGACTTCCCATAGCATCACTGGAGACCAGACAGTGCTCTGGGGAGGAGACGCCAGGTGCGGACCCTCCGTGCAAAACCTGACCGCAACTTCAGCGGACGCCGAGACGTGCGCCAGGAGTGGAGCGGAGACGCAAACCTGCCCAGGCTGGAGTTAAAAGCATCCAGGAGTCTCGGACCCTGACGACTGGACAACCCGGGAGGTCACTTTTGAGTTGAAAGCTACACAATCAGCAGAACAAAAATCCGCAGCGACGGACTGGATGGCGAAGAGAAAGGTGGAGTCTTCTCGTTTCAGCTTTTAGTTTCTCGCTAGAAAAGTTTTGTTCTGAAGAAAACAAAAACAAAAAAAAAACATCAAAACAAAGTGCTCCGTATCTTTTGCAGCTATTGAGATTTAAAAGCACCATATAAAGCGTACAGAAACAAAGGAAAGGATCATTTAGCCTAGCGTTTGTTTATTTATATTATTTATATCCGTCTTCAGATGTTTTTTCCAAATAGTCATTTGAGGTATGAAATTTAGATACTCTTTAAAGAAAAACTTGAATGGTCCCGACAGCGCTCTTAATTCACCAGCCAGGCGTTTATCTTATTTCTCCAGCTCCTACCGAGAGGGAGCATTAAAGCCTTCATTGATAGTGCTCTCGGGGAGCGGGTAATAATTCTTATATGAAGTCCTGAAACTTTAACAGCTGTGGACTGGAGGGAGAGAAACGTGCCACGTACATAAGATAATAATGTTGTGCATGTGTGGACCAACACTGCAGCAGTAGAAAATTAGGGACGGCAGATATGTTCACGGGGTGTGGAGTGGTCACTGGCCAAAACCAGTACCTGACCAGAGACCCTGTCAGGCCCCACCCAGGACTCCAGGTCAACAGAACCACCGCAATGGAGAATGTGATGACCCCTGTGACCCACACTGTCTACCAAACCTTCAGCAATGCGGTACAGCCGGCGGTGGTCGATGTTTCCAGCCCGCTGAAGCCGGCACCGGCGGCCGTCCCTCCCCCGGCACCGAAACTGGGACAGGAAGGGTTCAAGAAAGTGTGCCGAACTGAGGAGGACAGCCCCTGTCCCTTCCCGGGACTGGCCTCCGGGGTGCTGGAGATGCGCGTGAAGGAGGGAAGTAAGATCCGCAACTTAATGGGATTTGCCATGGCACGTATGCAGGGAGACAAGTGTGAAAGTGGAGGCGTCACCGGCGGCGACGGACTGAGGCAGGTGGTCTTCTCGGGGTCGGGCCGCGCGGTCACCAAGACCATCACCTGCGCCGAGATCATGAAACGGAAAGTGGGCTCTCTGCACCAGCTGACCAAACTCCGGTACAAGGTGGTCAAGGAGGTGTGGGAGAGCACCGAGGGGGGGGCGTCAGAGATGACGGTGCACAGGACCGTTCCCTCCATCAGCATCCTCCTCTCCAAAGACCCCCTGGACCCCCGGGAACCGGGCTACCAGCCTCCAGAGACTCTCGGTGCATTGTGGGAGGAGAAAGAGGGGGTCGAATCTGCTTCGCAGGCGGCGTGCAAGAGACCGCTTGGACCTTTGCCCTACAGCAGTTTCGCCCACTGCAAGAAAGTGTGTTTGGGGGAGGGCGTCTCAGTGCTCCCTCCTCACTGACTGGCTGGACTGGGGTCAACCAGTGGAGAGTGTGGAATCAGAACAGTTCACTTGGAGCTGCCCTCCACCCGAGCACAATGCTGAGACAATCAGAACACTCACTCAGACAGAACCATGCATTTTTTTTTTTTCCGAAGAACTGAATACCAATGCCAGCCTCCAGAGGTCAATTTGAGCGGGACCCTTGCCTCTCTCTACGTACAGCATTTAGGGGATGTCTATCCCGGCACGCCCAAAAAAACGGCCTTTCACACCCAGAAAGCGGTGATGATGAGTGATATTGTGCTATGAAATCTTTCACAGATTAACATCCCATTTTACAGGCACAAAAGAAAGAGCCATGAATTGCACAGGTTCCCGAATTCCAGGTCTGCAGTGAACCATCTACAGCCTATGGACAAAATCCTTTACTAGCCTCATGTTATGATCCTCTCTATTTCTCCATGCTCTTAAGTGTAGTCTTTAAACATTTCACAAGGTAGACCCACGAACGTAAAATAAAAGCAGCTTAAAGCCATTGATTTGACAACATGCGAAACAAACCAAGTTTATTTGTCGGATTATTTACTCCCATGCAAGCAGAACTAAATAAATTGTTGTTGTTGTTGTTGTCGTCGGCGTCGGCGTCCCCCCCCGAATGGACATTTCGTATTTGTATTTCATCTGTCTTACTCACACGGTGCTGAATTTGAAAAGCTCTGATTGAACAGAAAATCACAGTGTGCTGATCTTTGGATAAGAATAACGGCGGTGAAATTTGTCTGTAGAAAAAGCAGATTTAATGACAAAGCTGTTGATAAGGCACGGGCCCGTAAACCAACCCAGTCTGACAGAAATGCCTCGAGCAGAAATACAAGCAGAGATTATCATTAAGATAGCAACATAACATCACACAACACAGTGGCGAAAAGGATTAAAACTGGATTCGACAGCTTCACACAACACTGTTAGTGCAAAATATGAAATCCAGGACAAGGTACTGCACTCCTCTTTCCGCCTATAGACCCTCACACCCACCATATCTGTTGTATATTGAGAGTCTACCTCTCCCACTATATACTTCGACCATTTCTCAAGCAAATAATATGCTGAGCAATGTCGTCTAAAAAGGGCCAAGTTTTCACGGCAAACACTCTTAGCATACACTTTTACTGGGCTGAAAGAATAAATGATACAGCCGCAGACTGTCCCCAGCTGAGATTCCTCTTTTGCGTCGCCCTCCCTGCATGTCCACACCATTTAGATAGCATTTATTTCAGCTGCAACAAAAGGGTACCTGTGAGTAATTGCCGAAGCTTAACTGGAAGCTGCAGACACGAATGACAATTGGATCAAAATCCAACTCGGAGCAGAATGCACAGAGGTAGAATAAAAAAAAAGCATGTAGAAGCGCGAGTTTCACATAGGCCTTTTGAAAACCCCGCCCCAAACGAGACTCACGAAATAAGCTGTCCTAAATAACATTTTATCCCAATACTGAAGAACTTTCTTGCCACTTAATCAACTGTGTCTTCTGGGGATAATAGCTTAGACAAGTGGAACCTTGTCTGAAGCTTTTACTCTTGATCTTAATGAAAATCTGCAAACGCAGATATCCTCCTCCTAAAGTAAATTAATCAAAGTGACTGCTAACTGGGGAGATCATTCTATTACAGCTTAAAGTAAAAAAAAAAAAAAAAGGGGGGGGGGGCTATTCACTGAAGGCATATTTCAACCGATTTTTTTTTTGTTTGAATACAAATCGAAATATTTCATATTGTGGTCAGCCAGCACTTTAGCCGTCCATGGCAGAACACCGTGATTAACCTCCCTCTCAATCCCATTAAATGAATCAGAGCACAGCAGAGCACCGAAGGTTGAATAAGAAATGCTGCGCCTGCAATACAGCACGTATGTAGCCAACTGTGTGTCCTCGAGACCGCTGGAAGGTTATCACTTCAGGTCGTTGTTATCACAGAGTTAACAGCTTTCACCCGAGAGCCTGTGGGACCGTCGGGGCCCGCGATGCGGGTCAAAAAGATAATGCCGCAATAAGTAAATTTCAAATCGACCCGCATCTGTTATCGAGCATTAAGAATTCTGGGCCAAGTGTAAAATGTAGTGGGGGTAATTAGGGATAACGGTGTAGGGGTGCCTGAATGAAAGAACAGATAAAACGCACTGACAAAAGCATTATCCTGGAGCTAAATCCGATGCGACTGGCACAAAACTGCACGGTAGAAGAGTCAACACGAGGCGTTATGGGATTGTGGACAAGGTTATTCAAAAGTTGAGAGTCCATTTTGCCAATGACAATTGTCTGCCAGGTGCACTGTGTTACTCTAAACCCAACTGCCCAGGATGAGGTCTCGAAAACTTCCTTCTGTGATGGAAAATTAAAAAAAAATAAAAAATAAAAAAGGTAAAGCAGCTTTTTGTACATAAATTACCTCTCGATGAAGACACATGAAGAAGAACATAGAGTCAAACATAGCTTTTGTCAGTGCATATTAGTGTAGGGTGTAATGTTGTTTCCTGTTTGGTGACCCTCAATGCCGCAGATCTAAGGTTGCAATAGTGAGTTCATTCATTGTGGACAAGGAGCTCACAATTATTACTTTTCAAATACTTAGAAATATCTAACTCACTACTTATTAATCTATTAAATCAAGAAAGAGGCACGACATTATGGGAACGCTTACCAATCACAGTTATCCGCTATTGCAGACACAACAGTAACCTTCTGCTTACCAAAGCCAATAACTGCATGCAGTGACTGTGAATAAATTCATTTTGAAGTTAACATAATGAAAGTGTTGGCACTCGTTTTTTTTTTTCCTCTTTTTCTCCTTCTCCCCCTCCCCTTCTCCGCTGCTGCAGCAGATGAGAGCGAGGTCTCCGGGATGGCGTGGGAGTTCGCTATCTCTCAGCCTCCAGATGGCTCCGTCTTCTCTTATCTAGAAGAATGGGTGCTGCCTCAATTTTTCAACTCGCCTTATCTGGGGATCCTTTAAATTGAATATTTACTGGGCCTATGTTTTCCGCCTGTGTTTGCCTCTGAAGTCAACATCCCTCGCGCTTGTCAAGACAGGCCAAAAGGTTTTTCTCACTCACACACTCGCATCGTCTGCCCTGTCAAGTAATGGGGCAGTGATTGATTATGCGATTGCTGGGAGAGAGTGGAAGGTGAGGCCGTTGAGCGGAACGCAGTGAAGAAATATTAACGAATGGCCATAGAGGGAATATGTTCAACAACACAGAAACATACCTTACCCAAGCATGAGGTCGGGCTGACTTTTGTTTTATGTCACAGAGGAGCAGATGAAATTAATCATTTTTCCCAGTTTCCACAGTCCGTTGTTTTCTGCACAGCGTACACTAGAAGTTAAGAGAACACTTAAGCGGCCAGTGAAAGCGTCTTCTACTGACTGGCTGTGGTCTATCTGCATAAACAAGCCCTGCCACAGCTACTCCCTAGTAAGTGTCTGGAAATGTCTTTTCAAAACCATTTCGTGAAATGCCTCCATGTTGGATTAATCAGAGCAGCTGAGGATGTAATTGCTGTGCCGAAGTCAAAGCTGTAAGAGCAGATAATGAACACTGACTCCGTAGCTGCCAGAATCCAGGGCAAAAAGAAATGAGAAGTTAGGAGAGAATGTCTTTTCCATTCTTTCTGAAGCCCTGATGGAAAATGAGGGCACACTGTAATGACACTAAATAAAGCTGTTTTTTTTGGTTTTTTTTAATGATAACTATTACTCACTGGATTGCTCAAATGGAAATACTAAGAATAGCAAGTGTAATATATTTGATTTCAGGATTGCTCTCTCAATCGCTTTCAATTATTTGAATGTTAATGTATGTGTTCAGTAACATGCATACATCTGTCGCTTATGTGGATTTTTTATTCTTGTGTATTTGATAAAAAAAAATGTTTGAAGAGACATTGGCTTGCAAAGGTGACGCCGTCTAACAGGGAATTGGTCTGACCTTTACTGCCCTCTGGTGGACAAAGAGGTTCAAAGTCAAATTGACAAAGATAATGAGACACAAAACACGGAATGAACAAAAAGCAAATGGGAGCTGTGGACCGTGCTACTTTTTGGTTCACTTAATGGCAATTGCTCACATATTGAAATGTTCTGTTTCTTCTCCTTCATTAAGTAATAGGTAAAAATCCTATATCATGCCCTTTTATTATCATTCTCTCCGCCTCGCGATAATGAGAGGACCTCAGACTCAATTAGCTTAGAGAATCTCAAGTAGAAAGGTCACCTGTATTTGGATGTGGAAAAGCAACTCCTGTGATTTATAACTGGTCTCTTCTGAAAGCTACTGATGAGAAACGAGAAAAGGCTAGTGACTGATATTTGTCAGTTAAAGCAGGAAACGACTACCCACACGCACGTGCACACGCACACACACACCGCGCACACACCACTGATGCTTTCGGGTCTGCCGCACTAAAGAGACAGCTTTGTTCTGTTTCACTAATGTCCAGAAAAAAAGGTACATAACTTAACAGTGAATAACAATGAACACTAATTGTGAGGTGGGATTGAACTTGAATTCATTTCCCTCTGGCCCCTTCATGACAAATACGCACATAGACACATAGAAATTCTACTGTGTATATGGTTGAATGGGTAATGTGACTTGTGAAGTTCAATAGTGAAGAAATGCCATCTGCAGGGCTCCTGGGTTGCACATTAACATTCTTTAGTCACGATCTCCTCCATAGTGAGAGTGATGGGCATCTGCCTCTAGGTCTTATCTGTGTAATTGGATCCTCCCTCTCCAGTGTGATCAATATAATCATTGAAAAGAAAGCGCAGTGGTTTTCTCAAGCATCTCATTCTTAAAACAGCAAGGAGCTTCAGAGCCTTCTGTCCAACAGCTTTGGGAAAATACACGTTTTCTCCCCCCCCCCCCCGAAGTATTCATAAACACAAAGTGGACGAAATACTTTGCTGCCAAACAAGATGAAAATGATTCCTTTTATTATTCAGATCGTTTGGCTGACGGTGAGCGGTTTGAGAATTTGGGCAACATCATTTTTTATTGATTTTCTTTGATACAGACTTTCTGCAGAGTTGACAAAATTACATGTAGGTTTTGTTTAGCTTTTTTTTTTTTAAGGTACAACTGAATGCTATTTTTTGCAGTAATTCTCAGCCATATATTACAAATAATTCCAACTGGTATAACTGATTAAATCAATACAACCCGGACCAAGAACAACTGCTCAACCATGACTACAAAGGCCCTTAGGCCTTAATAGATTACTTATTTTAACACACATCATGATATTTTACTAACAAGTAGTTTAGGTGCCTGTACCAAACCAAAAACAAATGCATCACTACAGCAGACAATGTCAATTACGTGCATGTGGGATAGTTTGGAGTGTTGTATTAAGAGAAACGGAGCCGGGCAATATTTAGGATTACAGACTCCACGCTGACATCCAGACCTGATCTTGTGTTTGGATAAAACAAATGTATAAGCCTCACTCTATGGCAAGTGGGGTTTTAAGATAAACTGTAAAATACTGCAACAGCACCTTCTCCACAGCACAACTATACTTTAAAAATAGCAGATAAGGCTTATTAATTCCCATTTTCATCACCTCACCATTTGAATCAAAATAATAAGTACTACCCCGTGCACCTGATTATAAGGCTGTTCTTCACATGCAATTCTGCAGTCATCCAAAATACACTTTCATTATTAAAAGCAGCATAATTAAATGTTTATCACCAGAGGCCGGTGGCATTTCCTGATGGCGTTATCCTTTTTTTCCCCCTGGCCCTTCAAGTGTTTCTGTGTGAAGTTATCGCTGTACTGCTTCATTTGGGATTTTAAGGAAAAACATAGTTTACAAACTCAATTTTCTAACGTGACCTTACCGCTGCACCCGTGCTTCCCAGAGCATAATTTAAAAACAAGTACAGCAGACAACAACACCGATAACGAAAATGCGGTTTAAGCTCCCTCTTCAAACAGTAAAGACTCCGTTTAACGTGAGGCGTTTTTATCTCTTGTATTGCCAGTCCCACTCTAATGCCAAGGTCGGCAATATGACTAAATGATTTGGTTAATTTGAATTCAAACAGTGTCAGCTGGGGGTCCACTCCGCGCAGTGGGAGGAATGGTAAAGCAATATCAACACAGTTGTGATTACTCCATTGACGCAGTAGGGCGCTCCAATCACAGCCGAATCACTCTCCTCATTACAGACTACAAGGCCAAATCTCAGTGGGTGGACCACAGAATCAGGATCCGCATCTTCCCCCTGAAATTAATTGAAATTCATGTGCGGCACCCCGACGCTCCCGTCAACACACGACTCATCCACATTTGCACAATCCAACCCCGATTCATTAAGCACCAGCACATTTCAAGTTAGAAAGAACGTAAAAGCAGATGCTGTATTATGTGTGGTGCAGTCCTCTGCGTTCAGGACAGTTTGTGGACTACAGTTCACAGTATCAGACACATCACTCTCAAGAATGTTTTTTTTTTTTTTCTTAAGGCAAAGTAAAGCAATCTCACTGCTGTGTTGCTCCGGGTGACCGATTCCTGAAATAATGTACTCCTCTCGAGCGGACACAGGGTTTAGGGCAACTATTGTCAAAATAACGCACATCTATGAGTAATAGTTTATACGTCTTAAGTATTTGGAGTGGTAGTTTTGTCAACAGAAACTTTGTGCTCTTGCCTACAGGATATATTGCATTTCCACCATTGCTAGGACACTGTGAAGCCAAATAAACTGTCGACAATGCTAAAACAACAGACGTATTGATACACACCAGGCCCGATGTCCCCGTGGCTGCCATCATCACTTTGCATCACATGCAGTTTCAATAATGAACAGTTCAAATAAACAGTTTGTCACAAAGCCCTCAGAGCACACGCGTTTTACGCACCACCAGCCAGAGCCTCACTCTCCCCACAGCAAACCAAAGTACTACTACGCCCGCGAAATAAAAACACTATTATCCCAAACACATTAGCACGTAATGCATTCAGCATTCCCACCACTACTCTTTAGAAACTATTAAGAGGCCTCCTCTTCCACTCAACGCACAAATACTGTCCAAACATTGTCAAAGCTTGGTGGCTATTTGTAGATACGCAGCTGTTTATTGCACACTAATGGCAGCTGAAGCCTTGGATGGCATTTCAAGGAAAGGCTTCAACATAATCAGCATCCGATTACCATAAAGGATTAATGCACCATTACCTTTCCAGTTCTGTCCTGTGCTCCGAATGTCCAACTCCAAATTTCTCCTGAGAGAGACACACACAGGCCTCAGCGTCGGAGCTCCCTGGAAGAACAATTCATAGTTAGTTTGTTGTATTGAACGTAGCTGGCTGAGCTTCAGATCACTAAAGTGGCCCATGTTACTTGAACCTCTCCAAAGAAAATAATTGCAGCACTCTTTACATTGACAGCATGGGCAGTAATAAACCATAAAAAAAATGATTGAAGCGAAACCTGTGACCTACAGGGAATAAAAACGTGATTTGTAGGCGCTGAAGTTGTAGTTTTAATATCAAAGCTTTGTTTTTATGTCGTCTGATGCAGCTTATCCTCATGACCTTGTTCCTGGGGACGATATTTTGATGTGGTGGGGTCAGAAAAGGTGTAACAGGTGTAAATAGGGAAATACATGAATGTACAGTGATTCTTTGCAATTGTTTACTGGGACATATATGTAAATCACAGACCCGAGTATAACGACGTGGCCTTCACCTGCTGCTGGGACTAAGAACGTGCGCTGCGAGAAAAGGCCCTCAAATATATTTAAACATTCAAGCCAAACTTTGAAAACACTTACTCCTGTTGTGTGGCGCTTGGTTTTTCGCGCCGCCCTCGTTTTCCCGCCGTAGCAAAACTAACAAAAACATTATCTCTTCAAAACCAAAGAAGAACTTGAGCGTGTTGTGATTTCAAACCTCGAGCAAAACACACCTGATTAGCAGGTGGTGAGCTCGCGCCGGAAGTCGTGTGTGTGTTTCACTGGCATCATGTGTTAAACCAGCAGATGGCATCAACACACGTTTAAACATAGATGTTAGATTATAAAAAAAAGTTGCGTTTCAATAGGCTGATTAATAAAAATGCGTGTGGCTAGTGATCCGCAGCTGTAGTCGTCACTCCGAAACGGCAGGAAAAAAAAACTCTGCCGTATTCTGATCATAGCTCTGTTTTTTTCTGAGTGGACCTGAATGCAGCATCCGCCAGAGGGGCGTTCAGCTGGAAAGTTCGTTCGTGCTCAACAAGAAGCTTTGTTGATACCTGCCTGGTGAGTCAGTTCTGTTTTTCCCCCCCAGTTGTTTCCTGCTTTTAAATAGATTAAAAAAAAAAGATCCTCTCTCATAAGTAGTCAACGAAATCCTTTAAAAATCAGTATCTTTCAATGTGTTTCAATTGTTATAAATGGTGGGAATATACGATCAGATTTTAAAGTTATATGATGTAATGTATTTCAAGTAGGATTTAGAATGTACACTGTGACATGTGAAATGTATAATGATGCTATACCCTGTTTGTTGTCACTATAATTGTGTGAGTCCGGTGTGTGTGTGCGATCCATCAGAATATGCCTCCAAGGAAAACCATAAGTGCATCTTTCAGCCTTTGCCTGCAATCCATCCGGCATCTGCTGGCGCTCTCCTCTCTGTGTCCTCTCATATCTGGATACACTGAGAGAGACAGAGTGCACGACTTGATGTCCAGATATCCTCTCATTGATGGGTAAGGGGTGTTTAGTGTCTCGCCTACAAATGAGTTGGAAATAAATTCATTGAATTAGAGGAAATGCTTCTCCAACCGTGCCCTCTTCCACTTTTCTCATGTCCTCTTTTGTCAATTGTCAGTCACAATGACCTCGCCCTCCAGTTGAGGATTCATCACGACAATCGCCTGAGTCAAATTGACCTTCATAATTTCAGCAGAGTGTCCACGGACATCACCCGCCTCCAAGCAGGTCACGTACAGGCACAGGTAGTAGCTCACTTATTATTATTGTTATATTTTCTTACACCGGGTCCCTTGAAGAGGAATGAACCAAAAGAATGAGGGTAAAACGTGGTTTTGTGACAAATTTTAAGTTTGTGGAGAGATGGGAACCTTGTTGACAGCGGCGTCATTCACTCAAACGTCTCACTTTCCCTCTTTGTTCGTCAGATGTTTGCAGCCTATGTGCTGTGTGGGGCCCAGGAGAAGGATGCCGTGAGGCTGACCCTGGAACAAATAGATGTGATCAGACGGGTGTGCACTGAGTACCAGGACTTTCAGCTGGTCACGTCTGTCCAGGGTAGAGAACACCACAAAAGAGATATTTTATCTAGTTAGTTATTAACTAATGACAATGGAATTGTTAATGTTAATGGCATTAATGTTAATGAACGTGTGTCTTTCACTGCAGAACTGAAAGATGCTGCAATAAGGCACAGGATAGCATGTATAATAAGTATTGAAGGGGGTCACTCCATTGACAGCAGCCTGCCAGCGCTGCGGATGTTTTACCAACTTGGAGTGCGCTCCATGGCCCTCACGCATACCTGCAATACACCCTGGTAATTGGAATTGCTTTCAATGTTGTATTTTTCTCGGCTATAATTGGCAAAGATAAAATGTTTCTTTTTCCTTTTGCCTTCAAGGTAGGGATTAGGAATCGGGCAATGTAGGATCTCTGTCTCTGACAAAGAATGATGAATTAATAGAATGTTAAATATCTTATTTTTCAATACTTGACATGCTGCAATGTTCCTCTCATGCGCAGCAAGGTCACTTGAGAAAGTTGTATAATATATAATAATAATAATAATACGTGCCTACATTGTTCACTGGCTCCGACCTGAGTGTGGCTTTGTGTTACCCATCACACACCTTGATGCCGAATTCAAGATTAATTAAATGTTGAGAAATGGCCGTGGAAGGCTCCCCATAGAGAGTAATATTAAAGAGAAAGAATGAGATGATGAGCCATATTTCATCTAGCACGTGTTTATTTATTGCAGTCACCGAATGGAAAGGTCAAACATGTTTCCATTATTTTTCCCTCCATGCGAAATAATGAAATATATTTGTTTCCGTGAAATATTAGAAATAAAAAATACAGCAGTCCCATTCAGGTGCCCTAAATATGGCAATATTTTGATACTTTTCTGATATTCAGACACAAGATATTCATGATTTGTTGCTTTGATTATGTATCTTTTATTAATGCAGGGCGGAATCGTCTTCAAAACTCCATGGTGTCTATGAAAGACAGAATAACAGCCTGACACACTTTGGGAAGGTGAGCTCAATCCTCAATATATCAAAAACAGAATTGTTTCATTTATCACATTCTAGCTAACTAAAGCGTCATGAATATTTTCAATGAAGAAATGTATTTCAAATGAGGAAAAGGGGCCAAGATATTTAAGAACAAATGTTTGATGAATGCTGACATTATAACTATTGAGTAGTCATTCACTTTTCGAGTTGACGTTTTTAGAGTCGAGAAGACAGATGACTTTGAAATTATAATCGAAGTGAATCACTAAATCTTTTCGTCTCCTTACTAAATCATCTTAAAGCATTTCCCATTCAGCGGGCCCCTCTCAAATGCAGCAAATAGGACGTGCTTGTTTGCATGTGTGTGGTTCTGTGAGTATATGTGCGGCCATCCCCTCGTTGCCGGCTAATTTCCCATCTTCCCCTTTTGCTGTAAGTGGCTGCGTTTCAGGGATTTTATGGATGCGTTTTTTTTTAGGCCGTGGTGGAGGAGATGAACAGAGTGGGGATGATAGTGGACCTCTCCCACGCGTCTTGGGACACCGCGCTGGCTGTGCTGAACCATTCCAGGGCTCCGGTTATTTTCAGCCATTCGTCCTCCTACTCTGTCTGCAATCATGAGCGCAACGTACCTGATTGGCTGCTGCATGAGCTGGTGAGAAATCCAATTTGCTGAGTGATTGTTTGCATGCTTATCTGTCGACTCACTTTAATTGTTTCTATTCTTTTTTTTCTTTTTTTTTTTGAATTCTAACTTTATTGACACAGCCAACTAGAAAACATTTGGTGTGTGTTCTTTGTTAAATGCAGATCACCAGCGTCAATGTTGTAATAGCACATTTACACTAATAAACAGTGGCTTTTTGGGGGGGGGGGGGGTTTCAGGATAGTATAATTGTGTTTTTTTTTAAAGGATGCTTATAGTGTATAAAGTAGTACCATATATAGTGGATATAGTTTACGGTTTAGTACAGGTAAACTGATGCAACTAATCGTGGATGTTTCTCCTCCAGTATATAAAAGAACCTATATAAAAATAAGACATTCATTCTAAAATAATGTTATGGGCTTAAGCTGTTCATTGTACTTCCTGCCATTCTTTATTGTGTTGAGCGATCGTTTCGCTTTTTCCCGTGGCTTATTCTTTCAGCAAACTGCTTTATCACGGTTATCTCGAGGTTTACGATCAAGGGATTAAATCACAATGTACCGATAAATTACTTTTTGAAGCCAAGTATGGGCTTACTCCCAAAAGGCATCTCTTTTGTACACCTTGTACTTCTTAATCTGAATAGCTCTTTAAAATGCCATTTGTCTGTTTCATGAAATGTTGGTTTTACATTGCTTTATCGTTCTTCCAGAAAAAGAACCGCGGGTTGATCATGGTGAATTTCAACAGCAAATTCCTTTCCTGCAGGGACGAGGCTAACATCTCTCATCTGGCCGGTGAGTCATTTACTTGTGTTTTTCTTATATCTCAGTTGATTTATAATTCATCTTGTGTTTTACAGACCATTTTGATCACATTAAGAAGGTGATTGGAGCCGAGTCCATAGGAATCGGGGGGGACTTTGAGGGCTTTGCCAAGTAAGACATACTCACTCCGTAAATGGAGCTGCTTTAGTGCTTCCGAGTACGCTCTGACCAGGATAGAGAGATACAACTTACATGTACACAGATACACACATCGCCAAAAAGAACGTTCTGGCGCCAGTTGACTATACTTTCTTATACTCAGCAGACAACACCTTTTAGAAACTGTTCATGAACCAGATGCATTTTCTGCTTGTGTCATCCTGTCTTCCTATCTATAATTTGCCTCTCTTAGCTGTCTGAAAAATAGTAAAAATCAATAACGTTTCACTGCAGACAGGCACAAAGAAGGGAAAGCTGCTGTAGATGTTGAGTAGAACGACGGGCACCTCATGTTTTCTGCTTACAGACACACACAGTCAATTCCAAAGGAAACAACAGTGAATGTAACAAAAAAACAAAACACCAGGCGTACTTATTACTTATTCATAATGATGTATAATCCATGGATTAACAGCAGCTATCTGTAAATGAAAATATTGTTTTGTTTACAGAGTTCTTAAGGGATTAGAGGATGTGTCAAAGTACCCTGCCCTGGTCCAGGAACTACTGCAGAGGAATTGGACTGAGAATGACTTGGCTGATGTCCTGCGAAGGAATTTCCTTCGAGTGTTCGAGGAGGTGGAGCGGGTAAGCTGCACGCCACATCCTTTATGTCCCAAAAATCTTTACTTGAAAAATGAATGGTGGGTAACTAATGGTAAAGCATATTTGCTCAAAATCGTGTTTGAGATTAGTAGTCTAGTTGACCTCAGATTGAATAAATAATAAATAAATCATGCAATGTTCTAATATTAAAGATGTTTGTCACAGACTCATTTAAAATTGCCTTCCTGCCCTGACTGTGTTTTTTCTCCCCAGGTCAGTAATGCTTTAAGGTTGAATAAGCCCAGTGAGGTCCAGATCCCCGTGGAGAAGGTCCAGAACCCCTGCAGGCTGGACCTTAGACATCCTGACCTGAGAAGGATGACCTCTGACCACAGCCCCCTGTCCAGAGCCCATCATGGACCACCAGCTCTAATTCTAGCCATTGTTCTGCTGCTTTCCTGCCTATTTTTGATTGAATGAATATTTAAAAAGGCATTTCAATCACACCTTTTTCGACTATAATATTGTGTAGGGGCACAGTTACACAAATGTCAATGTAGCAGTTGCAGATTTTTTTTTTATTGCTAGGTTTGTATGAAAGGCTTTAACAAAGTAGTACATCAGGAGTTATTAATAAACAGATGCTCCATTAATTTACGGCAAACCAATATAATAAAAAAACACAGTGTGTATTTCAGTGTGGGCCATTTGGCTTTGCCGACAACTGCCTTGTTTTAGTTTTTTTTGATTGCACATAAAAATCATTAAAATCAAATCTTTAGCTTGGAAGGGCATATGTTCAAAGCAAGAGTGTGAATCCTTGGCCTGTTGGGATTCAGAATCAATACTGTATAGGCAACAGAGCTGATAAAAAATATTATTTTTTTTAATATACACCACACAGCTGTGATGTAATGGCATCATTGCTCTTCATAAACATCACATCCATACAATAAGTACACCAATAAAATAAAGATTTCATAGAGAGCATTGCGATGAATGTTGAATTTTGAACGACGACAACGAGCATTCTTTCCATTGTCCCTTGTCATGTGTTGTTCCTTACAAATCAAATACACTACTTAAATGCTACAGCCCATTAGGGCACTATAAAAATAGTTGTTCTCTACACTGTGCGATTGCCTAAAATACTAATCACTCGAAACTTCCTGAAAACGGATATCCTAGGGATGATAACTTTATATCAAGCCTATTTATGTGCAGATAAGCTTTACAGGTCAGTAGAAAAAGTCAAATGACAAATGTAACAAAAGTTGTTCATGTAACAATTTTTCTCATAAAAAAAAAATAATATCTATTCAAAAACTATAAATTAAAACCCCCCTCAATAATCATGTCAATGATTTATAGCTCTATTTTCTTTAGCCTCAATTTGGGGGGGGCGTTAAAAAAATAAATAAATAAATAGAGATGTGCTTCCAAAATGATCATGAGGTTGTTTTAGAATTTAAAAAAAATAATCGCTTGTGCTGTCTGCCAAATCCTCAAAAATAAGTTTATTTTCACATACCTATAAATGAAGAAAATATTCTCCCAAGCTTTGTGTTGGCAACTTGACACAAATATTGATTTTCTAAGAGAGAAAAATAACAGCTTTCCTTTGTCAAGAATGGCGAGGCCGTGAAAAGATTGGACAGATACATCACCTTTGTGTGCCAATATTCTACAAGAATAGAATAAACTCCTTTTGTACTCAAAAGACCTTACTTCGTAAATGTTGGCGAAGCGATGTATCTATACCGGCATCTTGCAGCGGAGCAGGGGGGCCGCCTGGCGTACGGAGGTGGAATGTGTTCCCGGGGGAGTCCTATTTGGTCACGAATAGATCGTGATGACCTCTCGACCTCCACCCCTCACCAGCAGCACTCTCTCCAAACCTTCGGTCAGCACCTCCAGAAACTCCATATCTGACGAAAAGGGTTAAAGGAGCGACACCAAGCAAACAAATCGCAGACATGTGTACCGTAGCCGACCATCTCCCATCCACTACACGCCTCGTGGAATCGCAAAGGATACAGTTCTCATCGCCGTCTGCATTTCGAGGAGGCCCCGGCATGTTGAGCAGCACTAACCGAGCGTCGTGGGACCTGTTGACGATGACCTCGTTCAGCTTAACGGCGGTGTGCATGCGTCGCACATTGGACTGATCCCTAGAGTGCAGCAAAACCAACAGAGGGTGCAAGGTCGATTGGAGATTGTTGTGGGAAGTGAAGTTTGGATTTTTTTAAAAGCCGGCTTATCACTTGGTGGAACTGAGAAACAGGCGTGCAGCATCTGAAAGCGTTCGACTCACGGCTTGAGGCTCATGAGCTCTCTGAAGTTCTCGGGCGCGTTGTTCCTGTTCCTCCTCTCGGCTTCGCACCTCTCTCTGGTCCACGTCATGTGAACCTTCTCCGGAGGAGCCTCCACCACCTCCTCCTCCTCATCGGAGTACAGGCTTCCCATACGCACCAAAGAGTGTCTGTCCTTAACCAGCTGGGCCTGCGGGGATCGTGGGAATGTTATGTGCCTTGTTTGTCGTTATACTGTATGGGACACTGTTATGCCGGTGACACAATCCACACAGGGAATGTCGAGAAGGCTCAAATTCACAATTTATCTGACAAAATAAAAAAGGAAAAAAATACACTCAGAAATTGCACCTCTCGTTGTCTTTCTGCACTGGACAGCCTCATTTGCCTCAGCATCTGGGACCTCTGCTCCATCATCAACGTCCGCTCGTAAGTGTACGCTGAGATGTCGCTGTCGTGCTGAAATCCCCATTCGAGAAAACAATGTTGGCGGTCGGCGCAACTGAAACGCATCCGTTTATATGCACACAATTTTGGCAACCAAAACAAACGTATGCGCGTCGGCAATGTGGATTTTGCTGGGACTTTTATGACTGAGTCAAACCTTACGGCGCTCATTTATTAAAATGTGGAACTACGCACTCACCATCTCCACCACCTCCACCTCGGCCTCTATCCTCAGCTGGTAAAGGAACGTGGCCAGATCTTTTTTCATCTGGATACTGTTGTCATCCATCTGGGCTACAGTGAAAATGCGCATCTTGCATTTCCTCCACACCTGAAATACAAATAAAGTCACGTTGCTATTGCCACAGCTGTGCCGCTGTGTTGTTGAGTGGGTTTCGACATAATAATCGAGGAAAAAAAATAACTGCTCGACAAGATCTTCTTCGCAGCACTGAAAAAGTGAAACACATGCCTTTAAAACGGCTGTCATGACAGTGTACGACTTCAATTTCTTGTTAATGTTCTTAATCAACACAAATAGCGATCGCCTGTTTTTTGGAATACGCCGCACTCGCTCAAGAAATTGTGAAACCACTGCAACTTCGGAGATATAAGAATATGGGGAGAAAACTCATCTCACTTTGTGCTGTTTGAGCAGGAAAGGCAGAAGCATCAACATCCCGCCGTCGTGGACGATCCACCACACGTCAATGTTGCCATCTGCGAAGCGTTCGTGGTTGCTCGGGTAGAAGGACACGTTTTTGGGCACCATCAGGGCCAGGTGGGCGGCTGTGGTGCATCGAACTGTGTCTGCATAGCGCACAGAAATTGGTTTGGTCCACATAAACGTGTCGGGCGCTGTGTATGTTGGAAACATGCATTCACTTGTGCGTTTGCCATATTGCGGCGTCTTTCGCTGCGACTTACTGATGAACGTCTTCCAGGCTCGAGGGTCCTCGCTCTGCCTCCAGCCGTACGGCCAGCCCATCACCACGGTGTTGTGCTGCATGCCTCCCAGACCGCAGGACTGGATCAGATGGACAATGCCCTCACGCACCTTGGACGCCACCACCACCTGGCAGAAACCCTTGACCCGCTCGATCTCCATCATGTTCTTGATGGCCTGGCAGAAACGGGAGGGTTAGCCTGAGACTCTGATCATCATGAGAGGAAAGCGAATATATCCTTTCGTTCGAAAGAATACAAGCATAATGCTTTTAAACAGTTTCTCTTTGTTCGTTTCATCTGATAACACTTTTTATTGTGCAAAAAAAATAAAAATGTTGGACACACAATATCCCTTTCCTGAACGCACCTGTTCAGCTGCCTGCAATTCCCCGTAGCTTTCCAGGAAGTTCCCCTGGATGACAGAGCCCACGATGGTCAGACCCTTTCCCGCCTTCAGCTGAGAGGCGAAGGTGAGCAGCCGGGGGTATTTGACGTGGAGGTCCTCGTCCAGCTTCAGCAGCACCAACAGCTGAGGTCTGCGGGGGCGCAGACACACACCATGAGAAACAAGGCCCAGTCCAAAGACCGTCACCCCAATACAGAGGGAAAGTATCACTCTCATTGATATCCCGCATTATCCCATTTTGGCGCCAAAAAAGAAGTCTCAAATGCCACTGATAAGCTTTTCAGAAACCTTGTACCTCCAGTTCTTGGTGTGCGGGGGCCCGACCTCGAGCCTCAGCAGGGCGTAGCGTGCAGCGCTGAGGGACAGACCTCTGATACCGTCCCCCCACTCCTTCTCTGCTCTGTTTGTGTACGTGGGTGAAAGAGAGAGGACACACTGATGCAGGAGGACGTGAACGGAAAGTGATCTTTTTCCAGAAAAAGGAGAAAGATGGATGCCCTCCACCCCGAGTATTTCAAAATGCGCGTTAAGACCCCAGACGTACCCCTGGTACTCGATGTATTTGTAGATCATCCCAGCGATAACCATGGCCACGATGGCGTAGTACCACGAGGAGATGAACATCAGGGCCAGACACATACTCATGCCGAGGAAGGACAGGGCCCTGTGGGGTCACGTGAGCCAGAGCGTTCCAGTTTTGGATTCCATCAACGGTTATATAACAGGCAATTTGCATTAGCGTTGGCATGAAGGCAAATGCCAGTCAAACATGATAACGGCTCGTACCGCTAGTGTTAAGTAAGTCCTTTGTATTCCTGATATACAGTATTCAATGCTCTCATGCCCTAGTTAGGAGATGCACTTCCGACTCACCAGTGGTAAAATTTAAACCTCGGCCTCCAGTTGGGCGTGCGTAAAAGAGTCTGAACTGCACAGGCCAAGTTCACAAAGAGATAGCACATCAAGAAGAACCTGTTGGGAGAGAATTAAAACAAGACCCAGACCGAACAGGGACATTACGAAATTCAGGTAGATTTCAACATATCCTGGCAAGCGTGTGCGTGTGTGTGTGAGCTTACATGGAAAGGATAGGCGCCACCAAATCCAGTGAGGCAATGAGGATGCCCAGTTCTGCGATGAGACCAGTCAGCAGCAGGGCCCACGTGGGCTCTCCATTGCTCTTCCCGTGACCGAAAACCTGAAAATGAAACAGTCCAAACATTCAAATGCCACGATGCAAATCAGCTCGCTTAGCATCACGGAATAAGCTTGCGAATGCACAATGGACTGGTTGATTCCTGCTCGGCGCCGTGTGCCGTGGTCGTCTCACCCTGAGGAAAGGAATGATGTTGTCCTTGGCAATGGCCTGCAGGAGTCGGGGAGCTCCAGTGAGCGACTGCAGGCCGGCACCGACCGTGGAGAAGAAGGAACCGATGACAATGACCCACGGTGAGGGCCAGGAGAGAGTCCCCACCACCAGGTTTTTTTTCACTGCATCCCCAAACCTGAAAATGTATGGCTTCCATGACTCACGGAGAAAGAAAAAAAAAAAAGGTTCGATAATAGCCGAACACACGTTCACTCACTTGTCCCTCAGGACTACTCCCTCGATACAGGAACCAAACAGGACAACCGAACTGATATCTGGATGCAAGAGGTGAAGGAACCGTGCATAACACCAATATATAGATCGAGTCTGTTTTCTTACCTTTTTTTTTTTTTATAAAATGAATAAAAAGTTAAATTTGGAGTCTTATCATGAGACTGAAGTAAGGATACAGACGAGGGACGTAGTGGTGATGGCTAAAATAGTTCCCACAGGAATGGACTTCTGAGCGTCCCGGAGATCGCCGGATCTGTTGGAGCCCGCCATGATGCCTATGTAAAGACAGTAGATGGAAAAAGGCATGAAAAACATGTGTAATGGTATGCACCTGCACACCAATTTTCCTCTGTGGCAATTACCTCGTGCTAAAATGAGCGCTTGCCTTTTATGGGTTCACGCTGCATAAACACTTATGCGGGGTTCGTGCTACGGAAACCATTCGCATGCCACACTGCGCGCGTCCTAGCTTTACGTGGTTATCGGGTCAACCACTGGGGTTTTTACACTGGTGTTTACACTGGATCATTGTAAGAGAGAAATTGTGTCAAAGACAGAGGACGCTGCCATTAACGGGCCGGTGATTAACCGGGGCCCGTCTGGTCTGTGCTGCTGTTGTACCTGTGGCAGATGGGAAGAAGATCCCCACCAGGAGGGTGAAGGATGTGGCGATGTCTGCCGACACGTAGTTGACAAAGTTGTCCAGGGCGCCGTGGGCATCCACCGACTGCAGGCCTGCTTTCTCCAGGATCTCCCCTTTGTGCATGTAGTTGCCCCACATGTTTTCTAACAGGGAAACGGATATTTTATTATCATTTCGGCAATTTATTTGCAGAACACCAGTCCCATGGGGTCAATAAATAATCCTGAGACATGAATTGTGAGAGTTGTGATCGCCATCGTCCAACCGAACGTCGCGCTCCACACTTGATCAATTAAAGGGTCTTTTTTTTTTGTTTTGTTTTGTTACCTCGAACAATTCCACTCCCGAGTCCGGGGATGCCGCGGATCTCGGTCACGTTGTTCTGGAGGAAGTAGTCGTCACACTGGCCGCCGCTGGCGTTCTCCGGCAGGCAGAAGCGGTGCCACAGCTGACTGGGCTCGGTGGTGTTGCCCTCCGTCACCGCCTTGGCACACACGTCGAAGCGATCTCTCACCAGGGTCCTGTTGCCTAACATGCAGATCCTGCAGCAATAATGTGCACAAAAGTTATTAGTATGTAAGATGGAATCATCCCAACAAAGACAAAACAAAAAAAAAAATCAAATAATCCTACAGAAACATGGATTTCTCAGTGGTTGAACCACTAATATCAATGACGCACACACACACACACACACACTTACGAGAATTCAGGCGGATGAGTCATGGATTTGATTGCCCCAGCATAAATGGAGACTATTGAGATGATGACACAGGCCAAGAAAAGGGAAGCCAGCTTGTTGACATATTTGACTCCCACAAAAACCACCACAGCCATCAGCGTGAGGCAGATGGAGCCGTACACCCGCATATTGTTCAGCATGGCACTGTCGCTCCCGAGGGGGTCGGTGGCATGAAAGATGGCCGCCTGGGGGAGCAGATATTTCTGAAAATAGAAAAAAAACAAAAAACAGACAGAAAATGTTTCGGTTTGCAAATGCACACAAAAACACGCACGCAAATGTGACTCAGGAGGACACTGCAGATGAGTAGCTTTAAAAAAAAAAATACTGACCAAGAAGATTTCGATGGCCCCGAGTATATACATGGCAGAAGCAAAAGTTGTGCCCAAGTAGAAGCACAGTCCCACAGCTCCTCCAAACTCTGGGCCAAGGGAGCGAGAGATCATGAAATATGCCCCTCCGGCTAAAAAAGACAAAAAGAAATCTGTAAAAACAAAGAGTCACTGGAAACCTCGTGATCTTCAACGGCCTGCAGTGGATTCAGCAGAAGGTTTCTGCTGCCCCCAAGTGTACGAATCGGTAATAGAAATGATTTAAAAAACAATTCAGAGCATACAATGGACATCAAGGTCAGCCAAGAAACCGTTAAAAAAGCAACGGTATTATTTCTTTGCCCTTCGGTTCTGGACCACTTTGCACACAAACGCAAATGAAATGACAATGTGCCACAACTTCACTTATAGAACAAACGAGAAATTGGTGCATGAGGAATGAACGACGAGTGTGACTGACCTGGCACGACGCCGTTGGTGGCGATGGCACTCATCGATATGGCTGTGAGCATTGTCTGCAGAGTAAAAGATTTAACGTTGAATATGGCAATGACACATGCAGATGTCTGCCAATCAAAACGCGCAGCTTTAACTGAGCCTATTTCTATATAAATGTACGCACTCATACCCACTCAGCAGACGGCGCCTTTAGTGTAATTGACACGCTGGGTTGGATACTTAGATAGGTAACTGTTTGCTTTAAATACAGTGAACGCTGCTGCTGCTGCTTATGCAGCCACAAAGCCACTTATATAGCGACTCAAATAAAAGACGGCTCCCATCCCACTATGCCGCTGGTGGATTGCGCGCGCGCGCGTGTGCGTGTGTACAGTGTGCGTGCGCGCATACTAACGCAAGAGCAGCACATGAGAACAATCAGGAGGGACTGCATGATGCCAGCCATCCCCACGATCCACGTCAGCCGCAGGAAAAGAATGACACCGAAGATGTTCTGGAGACACGGCAAGTAGACTCCCATCAGAGTGCCCATGTTGGGAGACTGATAGAAACAGAGAGGGGGAGCAGAGAGAGAGAGAGAGAGAGAGAGAGAGGGGGGAGAGTATTGAGCCTGACCGGGAAACAAGCGTGTTGATCATTAGCATTGATTGATGTACTTTTTAAAGGTCGCTCAATGGTGTTATCAGCTCTCTGCCTCTATCCGGGATTTAAATGGGCACAGTGTGGCTGCAGAGTGTTTAAAAGGCATGAGCAATCTATCAACAAGTCTTAATACAGAACCAGGAGCTGGAATGGCGAGGCAGAGAGAGGGGGAGAATGTTCCCCTCTGACTCCAGGACGCACAAAGTGAACACAGTAAGGCCCAGTGTGTGGTCACCCCCCCCCGACCTTGGGCGTCTTTCGGCGGGAGGCCTCGGTGCTCTCCTCCTCCTCGTGCTCCTTCGCTCCCTGGGTGATGTTGGTGTAGTTGACCAGGCGGCTGAGGAGGGAGGACACCTTGGGCCGGATGTCCAGCTCCTCCTGAGGGATGAAGGAAAGGTTGTAGTGAAAGTTTGGTGGTGGCGTATGGTCAGACAGAAACGCTGGGTCAGATATTTAAAAGTCACAAACCTCGAACAATGCCAGGTTTCTGTCATAGAAGTCATTCTTCTTGCTCGCAGCGTCAGCACTGTTGAGAAACGGGCTGTCTTCTTTGTGATTCCCATGCCCTAATGGAGAGAGGAATTCAAAACCTCAAGTTGACAATATGTGCACAATACAAACAAATACTTATTTATGTGATGATAAAACGTAATAAATGCTGTTATCACAGGCCGATTGGATGCAACTTGGTGGAAAGAAGATCCTGTTACAATTCTAACAGTAGGCCATAAAAGTTTAAAACTGTATAATTTGTGTCTCAAATCTGATTTGATTTAAACATGATTTCAAATAATAGAAACTGCAGACCAACAATTAAAAAAAAAAAAGTAAAAATAATAAACAATTTCATCCCCAATCACAGTAGTTCTGTCACATATAGTGGCAAGTCACAGTTTTATATATACGGGGTATCAAGACAATGACACCTTCTGTATGGCATAACCAATATGTATTCAAAACCACATCACTTTTTGGAAACAAATAATGAATAATAAATAATTATTTATTTGTTCTACGAAAAAAAACAACCCAAAAAAACACTTACATTGAAAATCGTATAAAAAAATACTTTTTTTTTTCACAGAAAAAGTGTGATAAAATCTCCATTGGGAAAAAAAAAACAGCACCACAGCCTGTGCAGTAATTTGTAAAACAATGGTGGCATGAAAAACACAATTTTCTATACCAACTCCAATTGCTCGCTGGCCTATTCAATATTCCATCAGATTTTAATAGTCATAATGAATTACAAGTAGCACTGATAAAGCATGAAGCTGCAGTGAAGGCCAAACACAGCCCAGAGAGAGCAAAGTCCAGGTGATTAACAGGCATATAATTAGATTTGACTCTCATTACCTTTTGCCTTTATGGAACAGAATCAATCAAGCAGAGATGAGAACAGTAACCGGTGAGATTTTTGCACGCGAAAGTGGCCCTACAAAACTTCATCACACACACACACACACATACACAAACCCAATTACCTTGAAATCACCTAACGTTGATTTATTGGAGCATGTAAACTTTAACAGTGGTATCTCGGGGGGGGGAAGAAAATCCTATAACACGTAAGTTCTGCCGACTCACCAAGTGGGCATGAATCAGGAAAAATATTTTCTGGAAAAGAAAATGACAGCGGTTTGCAGTTTGTCAGCGAGGTGGTCTTCACTCACCTGAGCTCTGTGTCCCGCTGCTGCAGGTATCACTGTCAGAAAGCATCGCTACGCGCCGAGTGCACACTACAACAGAGCTCTCCGCGCTTTAGCTCGGCCAGTTGTCGATTACTAGCCAGGACACCCGGTCACCCAGGGCGAGCACTCATACAGGGGCCTGACCTAATGCATGGTGCACAGGGAGGGGGGAGGGAGGTGGCGCACGCACGCGCACGCGCACGCGCACGCCCGCACAATGAACTGGCACACGTCTGCTCAGGGGGTATAAGAGCCGCGGGTTAGGTTGACCTTGTGTAAATGAATGCTGATTCCTGACAGGAAGTATTTCTCGTTCCACGCATGCTGCCCCAAACACCGGGCTCTACATGACTTTCCCGAATGCGGAAACCAAAAATAGTCCAACTTGGCTTCGAAACTAATAAAAGTCATTTAAGAATGGGCCAGGGAGGCGACAAGGGGGGGGGATCTTGGTCCCCTTGTTAATATCCTCACATTAAAAGGTCTAATTAAAAAGATTAAAGATTAACCGGTCTCTTATGGAGGCGTACAGGAGCCATGCTGCGAGCACAGAGCACCACGGAGGCGTGCAGCGACACGTCACCCGTCCCACGCACAAACAGCCAGAGGATCAGAGAGGGCCTCTGCTGTCAGGGGGACGATACAAGGAGAGAACATTAGAAGGGGTGTGGAAAACTTCCCCTGGACCAGTATAATAATCTGGGAATGGGCAAGAAACGGTATATATGAAATTATACTTCATTTTTCCAATAGCTTGAAGGGACTTTTTCTTTTTTTTTTTTTTTTTAAGGTTTCTCATCAAGTCTGCGTTACATAAATAATTCAAACCTACAGTGTAGTTCATTAACCTGGCTATTAATTAGTGTCAGGATTGTTCGGATTGTTACAAACAGATCAATTCCCAGGCGCCGGGGTTGTCAAGTCATTTCAAAGTGCAAAGTTCCTAACTTCTAGTCTAATGCAAAGTTTTCGAGGGACAAAGCAATGAAGGCTAATTCTTTGCGACTATTTCTTTTTTCTCATATGAGCCCGACAAACAACTCGCAGAAAGCAGCTGCTGCAAAACACCCTCAAGTCCGGTCGTTAGTTCAGTGCACTTCGATTGTAGTGTTCCTCGGCTGAGTTATTGGGAGCTATATTTGGAGTGGCTAGTTTTGTTTCCATAATGATCAATTCAATAGTTTCAAAACCACTAGTGTTCAACAAAGCATGAAAAGCAATATTGTGCCTGCGTTTTTTTCCCCAAGCCGATTAGACACGGAGAACAATAATGCTGTCCATTAGCTGCTTAAGGTTTTAAAAAAGCCTCCCCGCTAAACTTCCTCTTTAATAAACATTTAAGACTTAATACAGAGTAGAGAAGTTGGACGGCTTAACCCTCGCTGCTTTTTACAGTTACTGTGTGTGTGTGTGTGTGTGTGTGTGTGTGTGTGTGTGTGTGTGTGTGTGTGTGTGGTGTGTGTGTGTGTGTGGGGGGGGGGGGGGGGGTGTTTTTACATAGTGAAATAATGGGGGAAAACGCTACACGTGCTACAAGTGAAGATTAAAGTTGAGGACATGTTCATGGTTCAAGTGAGATTTAGGTTGGACAAGTCAAGACAAGCATCGGTGCGAGACAAAAAGTAGGAGTCCATCTATTCAGACCATGATCTACATCACTCATTCATGGAGTGTCACAGGGGAAGCTTGATGGAAAGTTCAGCTGAATTTAAGAACGAGGTTGAACACTCCAGAGAGGTCACCAGTCTATCACAAGACTGACACACAATATAAAGAGTCCTATTCACCCAAGAAGCAGGTATGCAAAAGACATGAACTGGAGTCAAATGTAATGGGTGAGTGTGCGTGTGTCATATCTCCTGCTGCACTTTACTTTCCTCGCCTGTGGCAAGACGCACTTTGATTCCGTTACAGCAACAGGGCTGGCGTCGGCTGCAATGGTCGCCTTTCATGCAGAGAGGCATCCGAACGGACGGGGCCAAAGAGACGCCATCCCAGTGGGCCGCGTAGCGGAACTTATGAAGGAGATGTCAAAGGGTGTAAAACTCATAAGTGAACAAAACCAAAGTGTGGACCGCACGGAATAATTATTTATCTGCAGCGCTACACTGTAAACCCAGAATTTCTTTGAATCATTATTTTTCACTGATAATCAATTCTTGTTTTGTAAAAGAATAGTCCCATTACTAGAATCATATTAGTTATTTGGATTAATCAACTCAAATATACAGTGCAATTATCATCTTAAGCAGAGATAACGCAGGTTGTTAAGTTTCTGCAGTGAAGGGGTGGGGCACATTCAAATTCAGCAGAGCAACATGTGCACACAAGTCTTTTACCCATGTGTGAACACTGAGATGGTCATGATTGAGAAAGCTTTAGGATTTTGGAAGGCAGTAGAAAGTTATGTGTATAAAGCAAATAATATAAACATATCTCTCTGTAATATATTTTTTACCTGTTAATGTGTCTTATAGTTTAAACACTAGCTTAGCTAGCATAACACCATCAGTGAGAAAATAGGGTTAGAGTTAAGGGAAGTAGGTCAGGGGAAGTAGGTCAAAGGTCAAAAAGCACAAAACTGTCTCGCAGTTTCACCCACTTCCCGATGTCTGTGCAACACAGGACCAAGACCAGCGCGTTCGGGGTCCCTGAAAACGGGTGGAAACGGAAAAGTGTGGAATTAGGGTTAGGGTTAGGGTTTACCAAAACCCTAATTCCAGGCTTTTAACCCCTATGAGTTTGGAGGTAGGGTTAGGGTTTTGGTGAAGGGTCACCGCTAGAACAATGAAAGTTGGTACTAGGGGGTTTTCAGGGACCCCGAACGCACTGGTATTGGTCCTGTGTGGCACAGACATCGGGAAGTGGGTGAAACTGCGAGACAGTTTTGTGCTTTTTGACCTTTGACCTACTTCCCCTGACCTACTTCCCTTAACTCTAACCCTATTTTCTCACTGATGGTGTTATGCTAGCTAAGCTAGTGTTTAAACTATAAGACACATTAACAGGTAAA